>CAXITT010000009.1:1348383-1564514 GCA_964033795.1 Lymnaea stagnalis
GGGGAGGAGCAAACGTGCAATTTTGTTTCCTCATTTCAGTTATCATTTTAAAGTTTAAGTTTTTTTACATTGACAAGACTGGTGTATTGTTTTTATTACTCTTTCTACACTGCAGATACAAAAAATTAAAAAAAAAAAAACAAAAAAAAAAACTATTCGGTGTATGTTGGAAGTTAATTTAATATCTTTAATGTTTTGGAAATTTCTTTTCAGTTATTTTTTTTAAAATTATTTTATTGCATATGATTTTTTTTTCTGATTTTTTGGAGCGTAGGATGGGGGCCCCGGAAGGGGGGGTCCGAGGGTGGAGCTCCCTCGAGCTGAGGAGAAAATACCACCCACCACTGCGGCACCTCCATTCTGCCTTCATCAATGTTTCCTCTTTGCTCGCGTGTAACCACTAACCATGTTGATAATTCCGCCACAGAGAAAATGTGTACTTCTGAAATATATGGACATGCAGGTGGTAGTGGGGCCCTAGGCGGTTGCTTAGTTTGCCTATATGCCTAAGAATGGTTCTGGTGGCACTTATTTTCTTTATCTTGAGGAAGGAGATCGCCCCCGGCTATGAATAATTTGTTTTTGTGTGCATCATTGCTATATCCCTTAGGTGTTAAGCGGCCCTACGGGGGCCCTCTCTCGTTAGGGGCCCTACGCGGATGCGCAGTCAGCGTATGCCTAAGAACGGGCCAGCCTGCACGAAACATTATAATCAGGTCTGTTAGTTTATTAAAATGTCCTGGTGATTTACATACAGTCCTGCCTATACGGAGCCACCCAGCCTTCTTTGACATTATTTCTGCTTACCTTCACCCTCGTGATTTACATACAGTCCTGCCTATACGGAGCCACCCAGCCTTCTTTGACATTATTTCTGCTTACCTTCACCCTCGTGATTAACATACAGTCCTGCCTATACGGAGCCACCCAGCCTTCCTTGACATTATTTCTGCTTACCTTCACCCTCGGTCAAAATCGCAGCAAAAACCTTTGTATCTACAACGGAGCACTGCTCACCCCGATCCATTTTCTCAACTGGGGCTGTCAATAAAGTAGGTCACGATATTTTTTTTTAAATATACAGCTTTTGCCCCTTCCGTCACAGTCTGTCAAAAAATCTCAAACCCCCCCCCCCCCCCCCCTTTTTTTTTTCTCCCAATGTACGTCACACTTTGGAACTAAAAAATTGTTTTAAAATTAAAAAATACAGTGGAACCTCTCATAACGAGTAATTCGCATAACGAGCAAAAAAATGTGAAGAAGTTGCTCCCTTAACGAGCGACATTTCGCATAACAAGTTACGCAGAAAGGGGAAGTCCCTGTTTCTCTCACTTCTGCTTGGAAAAAACTTTGGCCAGAGTGTGTTGTTGAATGTGATTTTGAAAAAGTACCTGTGGAGTCTACAGTTAACGAGATTATGTCATTGACCAATATCATGGGACTCGAGGTTGACAACAACGATATTGAAGAGCTTGTGAAAGAGCACAGTCAAGAGTTGACCACCGAAGAGCTTATGGAGTTGCATCGTGATTCATAGCAAGAAACTATGGAGGAGAGCTCATTAATGGAGGAGGAAGTAGCAGAGCCTTTAAATAGAGAAAAAATTATTGTTGACGTCAACTAATCTTCTAGCGCAATAAGAGAAATGCTGAAAGCATGGAAAACTGTTGCATCGTACATTGAGAAGCATCACCCTAATAAGGAGGTGGCTATTTGTGCTACAAATTTATTCAATGATAATGCTGTGACACATTTCGTCAAATTTTGAAGCGTCGGCAAAAACAAATGTCTTTAGACAGTTTTCTAGTTAAAAAGGATTAATTATTTGTCATAAATTCATATTTTTATTTACGTTTTTTATTTCAAATCTAAATTGTATTCCAAGTTGTTACACGCCTTAACAAGTCATAAGTAAGTTTATTTGAATAAATTTTAATAATAATTTTTGAAAATTTGTATTTTTTTCAGTATGGAACCCATTATAGTATTTACATTGATTTGTATGTGAAAAATTGTTTCGTTTAACGAGTGTTTCGCTTAACGAGTAAGATTCTGGAACGAATTATGCTCGTTATGAGAGGCTCCACTGTAATTAAAATTTAATCTAAAATATACTTACTATTCAACTATTAAATTTATAAAATGAAATATTCTGTCCTAATACATCGATCACAGCAGAAAATTTGACATCATTGTCAATTTCAAGTTTTATATGTATAAAAAAGATATATAACGTGTCACGTCACATAAGATCTCCCCCCACTCCCCTCCCCTGGTCACAAACTGTTACACTTTCTTACACTCTGTCGATTTTGAGCGTGACAAACTTTATGGACGCCCCCACACCCGTTTCACAATTTCAAGTTATAATTCTGGTTGTGGGTCGCCGCAACTTGGCAAATATTATAAGGGGCTCGTGGCACTAAAAAATATTGAGAACCGCTGGAATAGGATTATATTATAAAGCTAATCGTGTTTCGAAGCCTGCAGGATGGCTACAGTTCTATGCATGCACTTTTCCAGAGTCTGCCCTACGGTTGCTGGCCCTACGGTTGCTGGCCCTACGGTTGCTGGCTCTACGGTGGCTGGCCCTACGGTTGCTGGCCCTACGGTTGCTGGCCCTACGGTTGCTGGCCCTACGGTTGCTGGCCCTACGGTTGCTGGCCCTACGGTGGATAGCCCTACGGTTGCTGGATACGGTTGCTCGCTCTACGGTGGCTGGCCCTACGGTTGCTGGCCCTACGGTTGCTGGCCCTACGGTTGCTGGCCCTACGGTGGCTGGCCCTACGGTTGCTGGCCCTACGGTGGCTCGCCCTACGGTTGCTGGCGCTACGGTTGCTGACCCTACGGTTGCTGGCCCTATGGTTGCTGGCGCCCCGAGTAAGCTTACTTTGGCGCCCCTTTTAATGGTATCATAAAAAATGTGCAAGGAAAAAAAAAACTAGAGGTTAGGTAATGAGTTTATTTTATTTTTTATTTAAACAGTTAACAATGATATCGTTTTGTGTTAACCTGTATTTGGATCGTACGAACAATGACCCTACCGCCTCCCACCTGATGACGTTTTGATCCATTCTTTAGTTTTGGATCAGCAAATCGTTTTATTGCACGTTCTATTGTTCTTCCATGGCGCCCAAATTTTAACTATTTTGGAAGATCATTGATGGCGCCTTAAGCACATGGCGCCCCGGGCAACTGCCCGCTGCCCGAGTGCAGCCCGCGTTGCTGGTAACTTTAGCCGGCCCTGCACTTTTCACTTCTCCCCATTGCATGCAATACATTATAGAAAATGAGAAATAACTCATTTTTTTTTAACCCTCGGGTATTGTATACACTGCACGATGGACACGGCTCATCCCTACTGTGATGCTACCAACACGGTTGAAACACTCCAATTCTTCTTATCCTCATTATAGCAATGTTACGATTTGGATGCTCGTTTCCTTGTTAGGGGCCGTCCATTAATTACGTCAACAAATTTTACGCAATTTTTTACCCCCTCCTCCCCCCTGTCAACAACTGTCAAACTTTCAGTGACCCCCCTATTTAATTATGTCAAAATTTTCTAACCCCACCCCTCCCCCCCCCCCTAAAAAAGTAAAAATTATTGAATTATCGAAAAAATAAATTTATAATACATTTTACTTTGTGCTGTTCTATTTTATTGACAAAAATTGTAGGAAAAACATTTTATTAAATTTTAGCTTGTTAATCAACAAGTTAAAAAGTTTTTAACACTTAAATTTTATAATGCAGAATCAATTAAAATGTTGTTAAAGACTAGCAATAATTGTTTGTGGTATAAATATGATTATTGTCAATAAAGCTGACAATTATAGCATAGTTTCTAGCTGCTATCATCGTTAGTAGCCAGGTGTTGCTCTATCGTAACAATGGCAGCAGGGACATTATTTGGGTAGGGCAGGGGGCATTTGCCACCACCCCCCTGAATTTGTAGGTTTTATTTAATTTGCTATGTAGGCTACTGTGGCGCCTCCAGTAATAAACATCTTAACAAGCCGACCAAGTTTTGGTTTTGCCGCCGTCCCCCCCCCCTGAAAAAAATGAAATGACGCCCCTGATGGACATATTCTATAGTAGCTCATTTATCATTTTCATCTGACGGAACTGATATACCAGACAAGGTAACACCATACTCATCTAATCATCCAGCACTTAAAATAGAAGCATTATCGATGTGAGCAATAATTGCCATAAGCTCTCTCTATCTCCTTGCAGCTACTTGCATTGGTCGCATCCTTCGTTGTTGAGGAGCAAGTGCTAATTTCTTATGAGCAATTAGTGCATTGTCGGTTGAACATTTTTTGTCAACATGACTTGTGATTCAAAATAGATGTTACAGATTTTCAAATCCGTTCAAGTAGCGATGTTACTATTGTTACTCACTTTACTTTCCCTTATTTCTCAAAATATCGTATTCCTACTCTATCAATATAATTTATCTGGACTGCACGTGGCACTTGACTTGTTCTTGTTCCATACCTACAGCGTGATCGCTCTTAGTCATTTGCGACAAACAGGATCTACAGGTGAAGACAGGCCAGCTCTTGACTTCTCTTGCACTAACAAAGTGTGCCAACATTCTGACCAGCCATCTGCAGCTCACAGACGGACAAACATTAACAAATCGTATGTTGTTAAAAGTCTACAAATTATATTTTATTATTTACACTCATTTAAAATTATATATATTTTTTTTTAAATAATGTAATAACCATCAATTTTTAAGATACAAATTTTAATAGAGAAAAAATTAGTGCTGACGTCAACTAAACATCCCTCCCTCCCCCTTGTCACCAACTGTCAAACATTTACAAACTCGGCCCCCATCCCCCTTTCCTATTTTGTTTACGTAATTAATGGCGCCCCGTTATTGAAAAAAATACTTTTTCATTCTTGGGTCTTCGGGATTGTTAACTAAAACATTAAAACAAATATTAGGAATAAGATCCCCGCTCCCCTCCAAAGCACAAGGCAATAATTTAAGACAAAGCAATAAGGCAAATCACAAAGAGCAAAATAGATAGTAAAACTACAGGGGCCGTCACACTCATTTTTTACAAAATTTATAACCGTCCCTCACCTCTGTCAGAAATCCCAGGACCCTCTATCCGTCCCCCCAAAGTACGTCACACTTTCGCACTAAAAAAAAATTTAAAAAAAAAAAAAATTAAAATAATTGTTTTTTTCTAAAACACACTAATACTATTAGTATTAGACTATTGAATTTATAAATGTGACTTCTTCTGTCAGAATACGTCAGATACATAGATTCTATGGCTATGGTAACAGAAAGTTCAACATTACTTTTATTTTCATGTTTTATAGATATGTTGAAAAATATGAAATGTTTGACGTTACACAAGAGTTCTACCCCCACCCCCTTTTTTCCCCGTGTCACACAAGCTGTCACATAATAATATTCTTGGACCCCCCCCCCTCTCTCGCCCCTATGCAAGTACTAATTACCTTAATTTTATTCCTGGTTCCAGCATCTATTTCTGACGAAACCTATGCTCCTGAATAACCAAAATAATAATGAATGTGTTCAGAGACTGCTGTATTGTTTAAAGTGTTAATTTTGTAACAAAATATTTTCTACAATAGTTTGATTTTGCACATGACTATAACTTTTGTCCATTTAATTGTTTCGGTTTTTTTCGATAATTTGTGAAGTAAAAACTTTACGGTCACTACTTTAGTGTTTAGCCCAGTGTTTGGGAAATTTCCCAAGATCTTGGGAATTCACGACCCCCCTTGGGATCTGGGGAATAATTTTGAAAATCAGGCAAAACCTTGGGAAATCTTAACTGGGGGGGGAAATTTTATTATATTTTTCGAAAAACGCAACAATATCTGATGAAAAATAAAGTGAAAATAAAGCAAAATAATTTTTAAGTAACAAGGCAAAAAATTAATTGTTTTAATTTTTCTTTTCTGGTTTTAATTTTTAAATCCACTCATAAAATAAATAAAAACTCTTCTGATATTTAAGTTAATATTGTGAATTATTAAAAAGTTAATAATTTTTTAAAAATTCAATTTTCTCCTTTTTTTAAAAAAAATTGAAGATTTACAAATTACATCCAGGTTTTGAATGTTTATTAAATTGGGGGCGTGGGGGGGGGTAGGCTCGGAAACTTTATCATTATGCTCTTAGACATTAGCAACCATACGAAAAACGGCACAAGCAAAGAGTGAACGATAGTGTTCAATAAAGAATCCATGCCATAGTAAAATTTGATTATTTCAATACTTCTACAATGTGTTCAAAATATAATGCATCTGTAAAAAATCCAGCCTAATTTTCATCAATTAGAAAAAATATTTGTGGATTGAAACACACGTACCGGTAACTAAGATATTACAAGTATAGGCCTGCGTTGTAGGATTATAAATGAACAATTCCTTTAAAATTATTATTTTTTTTTTTTAAATCGTTATAATGTAAATTTACAAGAAAAAATAAAAATACTTATTGTTTTCATCATAATATCAATCCATTTTAACTACAATTATTATTAATAAATTTTGCTTGATTGGTTTTCAAACCCCACTTCTAATCAACAGATTTACAATAATAAAAATCATTTTTTGATGAAGAACCTTTTGCCTTTGTAAAAGGAATTCTGTGTTGATTAGCATTGTAAGCTTTATTTCCAAGGGACTTCTATTACATATGTATTGTAGATGATATTTTTACCAGAGAATTCGGAGGTAATATTTAGTAGCCTAACTCCAGTGGGTATTGATATTTTGGATTTTAAATAATTTTTACACATTTTTTTTTTTTATGTGATAAACATTTTTTAAATGTCTTTTTTAATAAATTTCAGTCAATTAATGTATCATGTTTTTAGGGGCATTGATTCAATCTATTATTACATTAATTACATAGAAAACCCCCCTTTTAAAAAAAAACTCTTATATATTTTATGATCTTGGGAAATTTGTTCACCAAATCTTGGGAAATTTTAAAAAAGTGAGTGGCAGCCCTGGTTTAGCCCTTCAACTTCTAGGCGCCATAACAAATTTCGCGGGACTTAAGAAGTAACGATAAAACTTTGAGTTTAAGATCACAGCCATTACGAAGTGTCGTCTAGATATAAAATTAAGATGTTTGTTCAAAAAAGAGGTAGTTCAAATGATTAAACAATTGTTTTGTATACAATGTACTTCTTTTTTATTTGATCGTTAAATTTAGTCACAATTTGTAATAAATTAGACAAAGGAAAAGGCCAGACCTGTTTTGTTCTGCAGAGTACATTTCATTTTTGGGACAAAATATTATTTGTTGTGAAGTTTAGGCTACACCAAAATAAGCCTAAAGTGTCCCCGTCCCTAACTTTACTTAACCAACTTATTATAAACTCTGTATTATTTTCTAATAATGTCTTTTCAGTAGGGTACAGTACCTAAGCACTGAGCTGAGCTAACTTCTTGCCCCATCTTATGGGGCATGTCTATAAATTATATAATAAAAGCCAAACTTAACTCTAAGAGATAAAAAAAAATGGGGACGCCTGCCACTTTTTTATCGAATTTCACGAATATATCCCTAAATCGATCCCTATGCCTAACCTGAACCCTAAATCGATCCCTATGCCTAACCTGAACCCTAAATCGATCCCTATGCCTAACCTGAACCCTAAATCGATCCCTATGCCTAACCTGAACCCTAAATCGATCCCTATGCCTAACCTGAACCCTAAATCGATCCCTATGCCTAACCTGAACCCTAAATCGATCCCTATGCCTAACCTGAACCCTAAATCGATCCCTATGCCTAACCTGAACCCTAAATCAATCCCTCAACCTAACCTAAACCCTAATTCAATGCAACTATATAAACACGCAAATGATGTCATGGGGAGAACATTAAGAATCAGCCGATTTGTTAAATTTGGGTTGCTACTTATTTATTTAAAAGAAGGAAAACTCTAAAGTCCAACCGAGAGATGGGGTCCCGTAGGTGGTATGACATAATGAAAATTCTGGCAACGCCTGGCCCTGCGATAACTACTGGCGCCAAGCTGTAATATTAGTAATATCCACACAAGATGTTCCCTTGAGTTATTCATGCTTGGACAGAGTTGATTTGCTGTATAGAAACCAGCTTATCGTCCTAAAAGAAAAATCCCAGGCCTTGTGATTTCATCTTAAGAAGTTTACACCATCATCACATTGTGACAGACAGATGCCAGAAGAAAGAAAAATGCAGTAGACCTATAAATGAGAATGATTAGTGTCTTTTGTAACTTCCATAGCTCAGACCTGTTTACTCTTACGATTTTGGCGTACAATGTACGATTTTTAGGTGTATAGGTTGTATATACTGTTTATTTTTTTACTATAAATATAACGTATTGAACGATTTTGTGATGATATTATACGCTTTTAAGAGTTTGAGGGTAAACAGCTCTGATAGCTTTTAATGTTCAGTGACTATTTGCTTTTTATTGACACTGCCCTAGTGGGTTAGGGACCATCCATAAAAGGCATGCATCTGGCGGGGGGGGGGCATGAATATCTCCCAAGTTTCCAATTTGTGAAGCCTGGTGGGGTGTGGAAAAAAAAAAATTTGCCTAAATACGTCATAATGTATGGATGGTCCCTTACTTCAATGCTATTTCCCATCCCCACGAAACTTTAAAAGAATAAAACAGCTAATTTGCATTGTACATTTTTTACATTATTTCCATAACTTTCTTTATTTCCAGGCGGTCGTCGTGAAGATGTCCATTTTGATAAGATAACATCAAGGATTCAGAAGCTTTGTTATGGATTACACAAAGATTTTGTTGATCCAGTGAGCTCATATTTATTTGTATTAAGTTAATCTTACATTTTATTATTTGCTTCATAATTTATTTTCCTATTAGAAAATATCAAACTTTGCTCAATTATCAGAGCTTAACTTATCAGCTTTTCTTTGCTTTCTCCAGGCAGCTATTACTTTGAAAGTCATCAATGGATTGTATCCTGGTGTTACCACCGTTGAGCTGGACAATTTGGCTGCTGAAACAGCAGCTACTATGACAACAAAACATCCGGATTATGCTATTCTTGCAGCTCGCATTGCTGTTTCCAACTTGCATAAAGAAAGCAAAAAGATTTTTAGTGGTAAATGGTTTAAATATTTTTGCATTGAAGATCAAAATAATACATTTTAGTGTTTAAAGGCTAGAGATTGTTGTTTTAAAATTTGATGTCAGCTATTGTTCAGACATTTCTATTTTTTAACAAGTATTTCCAATTTATTTTTCTTATGTTTTGTTAGTTCTGAGAAAGCTTTTATGATTAAAAATTTATTATTTTTTTAATTTATAAAACACTAAAGATTTACATTAAATTGCTACCTTAAGGCTGTTATTGAATCCCATCTGTAGTATATTGTAATGCTTTTATGTCACATTCTGATTGCCTTTAACAGATGCCATGTCAGATTTGTACAACTGGGTGAACCCAAAGACAGGAAAACATTCACCAATGATAGCTGAAGAGATATACAATATCATTTTGGCAAATGCAGATGTAAGTATCTCTTTTTTGTATGATCTTTAAATTATAAACAATCATACTTTCTGGTGGATTAATAAGACACATACTATACTGTCTGATAGTATGGTACTGATTAATGGATTGTTAAAACAAAAATTGGATTTTAAATTTTTTGTTTTGAAAAATGGTATCTTTTGTTTCTTTTATAAAACGATTATGAAATTTAATTATTTTATCATTTTGAAGTGAAAGTTTTTTTTTTTTTTTTTTTTTTTTAAAAAATTCTTTTATATTTTTTTTTTTTTTTTAATTTTTTGTTTTTAAAAATTTTTTCTTTTTTTTTTTTTATAAAACTATTATTAAATTTAATTATTTTATTATTTTTAAGTGAAAGTTTTTTTTTTTTTTTTTATTATCAAAAAATTCTTTGATATATTTTTTTTTGTCTCCTAAAGTTGATGAAGTGCAATTATCGTTAAGTAAAATCAGGCTTGCAGACACATAGACCCAAGTAAATTTACCACGCAAATTTTTTTAGGAATGACCAAGTATTTTTCGAACAGATAAAAATTCATCCAGCACAGCGTATAAATTCAGTCTGTGAAGCAATTGTTTTAGTTACTGCAGAAAGCCATTTAACAAAATCTGTTAATTTAAGATTTATTAATCTGATCATTAGTTTTGCCAAATCAAAATATTATTATCCCCAAAACTGATTGAATGACATTTTGTATTTGAAAAAAAAAAAATTTTATGCTTGATTATAAATATCAATTTGCATTAAGTTTTAATGCAAATTTTAATAATCTATACTTGTAGAAATTGAATTCAGCCATCATCTATGATCGTGATTATTCTTATAATTACTTTGGATTCAAGGTGAGCTTAAGACAAGACAGTTGTATAGGTTAATCATAAATTGAAATGTCCAGGAAATTATAATTAGTTTGCTATTGCAAGTAAACTTAAGGGGTAAAAAAATCAAATACTAGTCTTAAAGTTCCTATATAACTTAATTTAAAAAATTTAACCTAAATCGCTGCTGAAATAAGAAATTATTTTTTTATGTTTTATGCATGCCTTCATGTTACCCTTTTACACTTTCATTCATATATGTAATTTTCTTTCAGACATTGGAGCGATCTTATCTGTTGAAAATAAATGGAAAAGGTTAGCATTGTTTTTTTTTCATGTTAATTTTATTTATGGTTTGAAATTGATTACTCAAGGTTAGAATGATATTTAACTTTTAAAACAATTTTCCAGTGGCTGAGCGTCCACAACAGATGTTAATGAGAGTAGCAGTAGGAATTCACAAAGAGGATATTGATGCAGCTATTGAGGTCTGTAGTATAAGGATGCTTCAATTTTCTTATAAATTTTTATTGTTTATTTGAGGAAGATAATGTTCACCTGAGTAAACCAAGCAGACGTCTATAATAAAAATTCCTGAGTGGATCTTACTTTTCCCCCCTGCTCTCATCCCAATCACTGCTTCCACTGATTCATTACCCGTTGTTATTTTTTGTAAAAACCACTCTTACATAGTCAATACAAAGAAGCATTGGTGGATATATGGAGTATGAATCTGGAATTATTATTATAGATTATGCACCTCTTCCTGTATTTTACATGCGCAATGTGGTTGCTTTGCCCCCGCTATTACAAGTTTGTTTTTTTTTTTTTTTTTTTTTTATTTTTCTTTTTTTTTAAGTCGACTCTATCACAGTAGATAACTTAATTCCACTCAATTTTGTTTCAATAATATTTTTGGATCATGCTTATTTTGCGAGATAGTCCGGTTCAAATATTTTTTTCTGTCTATAAAATGTGGTCATTTTCATATTTTGTCTTGTTTAATTAATGGAATTTCTGCAGTATACTTGGCAAAACAAAACAAAAAAAAGTCAGTTTGATAAGTTTTTACAAAAATGTGACTTAAGTACTTTTAGCACTAGGGTCTTCAATTATCTTATTATTTTTATGTAAAAAATATCATTCAATATAAATTTTGCCTTTTGTCCCTCAGACCTACAATCTTCTGTCAGAAAGATGGTTCACTCATGCATCACCCACTTTGTTTAATGCAGGGACCAATAAACCACAACTTTCCAGGTATAATTATTTTTCTTTTCTTTTTTTAACAAAACATTACTACCCTAAATTTTTAGGATTGGTCATAAAAAGAAATGGATTTACTGTATAAGAGGAAGTACTTCTCAATTGGTTGTTTTCCTCATATATTTCTTTCCACTAATTTTATGAAAACTTCATTAAATATCCATTTTCTTTCTTTTCTTTACAAATATTATTTATTCATTATTATTTATTTTTTAAAAATTAAATTAAAAAGAAATGTATCTAATATTGGGTGCTAAGTTGTTAAAATTTAATGTATTCAGCTGTATTATTATTGTGATTAGTTATAAATAACTTGTTCCCATTAATTTGGTCAAATCAGTTAACGCTGAATGTTCTCTGCTTAAGAAATATTAAACGTTTTGTCACTCGCTTCTTTTATATATATTTTCAAAATTACAGCTGTTTTCTGTTGACAATGGATTCTGACAGCATTGAAGGTATATATGACACATTGAAAACATGTGCCCTGATCTCCAAGAGTGCTGGGGGCATTGGGCTCAATGTTCACTGCATCAGAGCCACTGGAAGCTACATAGCAGGAGTGTGTATTTTTTTTATTATTATTATCAGCCTAATATAATTTTTGTTAAACGTTAATATTAACATAGTAAATTATTGTCACTTTCACTACAACTAACGTTTCAATATCCATTCTTTGTACCTGAATATCAGACTGTGAAATAAGAAGGGGCAAAGACAATATGCAATTATTATTATTTTTCGTATGGATTTGCTACCTGAATTTTTATTTTTAAGAACTTAAAAATTGCAATGTATTTTTGTTAAACCTCGTATTCAATAACAGACAAATGGCACTTCTAATGGTCTCATTCCTATGTTACGAGTGTACAACAACACAGCAAGATATGTAGATCAGGGTGGAAACAAGGTACCTTATTCATTTTGCATTAGGCACCATTTTACTTATTTCAGTTCTTGAGGTCTTTGTTTAATATTTTAAAAAATATCTTTTTGAAGATGATAATAAGAATAACATCATATAAATATTCATAATAGTTAGAAGTTCAAAATCCTTTTTAATTATATGAATGCTTAATGTACCATATATAATATACCAGACCTGTTTACTCTTACGATTTCAGTATGCAATGTACGATTTTGAAGTGAATACATTATAAATACTGTATGTTTATTTTTTTACTATTAAGATAATGTATTGAATGATTTTATGATGATATTGTACGATTTTAAGAGTATGAGGGTAAACAGGTCTGATATACTGGAGCCATTCACAGATATCCAAGAATTACCAGTTTCTTTTATCAAAAATTATAATGAAGTTTTTGGAAGCTGTGAAATATTAATTTCACAAAAATGAGATTTTTTTTTTTTTTCTCTTATCCTTTTCTTTACAGAGGCCAGGTGCTTTTGCAATCTATCTAGAGCCATGGCATGCAGATATCTTTGACTTTCTGGACCTGAAGAAAAATACAGGGAAAGAAGAGCAAAGGGCAAGAGATCTTTTCTATGCCCTCTGGATTCCTGATCTCTTTATGCGCCGTGTAGAGCAGAATGGTGACTGGACTCTGATGTGTCCCAATGAATGTCCAGGACTTGCAGATGTTTGGGGTGAAGAGTTTGATAAGCTTTATGAGAAGTAAGTTAAAAGGAGTTCAGGGTATTTCAAATCGAGCAAATTTTTTTTGTAATATTACTTCCTGTTGATCAAAGCATGGCACCAACATTAATAGATTAGCCACAAAGAAAATAATTTTCAGCCTCATAAAAATGAAGCATTAAGTGCAATTTTAACAAATCAATCCTATTTTACATAAGGGCAGGGTCCAAATTTTATTTCATTTTGTAATGAAAAATGGTAGATTAAGATTTTTATTTGTATGATAATCGCGTGCTACTAATTGAGTATTCATGCTATATTAATTTATATTTTTTTCATAAAATGTATTCTAAACCCAACTTTTATTAGAAATTGTACTTGAGAATTTTCAAGTTGTTTGCACAGAAGAGGGGAAGACAGTATTAATATTCTGGGAATTTGACCCACATCTGATGTTAGAAATACCATAACCATAGTTAATCTCCCTTTACTTACATTATAACTTTCTTATTCTGCTACATAGGTATGAAAGTCAAGGAAAAGGAAGGAAAGTAATTAAGGCCCAAAAGTTGTGGTATACAATTATTGAGTCTCAAACAGAGACTGGAACCCCTTACATGCTTTACAAAGACAGTTGCAACCGCAAATCCAACCAGCAAAATCTTGGTACCATTAAGTGCAGTAATCTGTGCACAGAAATTGTTGAGTACAGTGCTCCTGATGAGGTACACTTGTTATTTTATTTTTTTTGCGATTGGCCACTTAAAGACTTGTTTTGCTTATATCTGGTATCATGTTTGCTTAATAATCAGTTATAATTAGCTTTTTACATTAATTATACTTTCCTTCCCAAGTAAAGTTTAACTATAACTTACCTTATATATTTTTACTATTATTTTCTATGTTTCAAAATATTTATTTCATTTTTAGGTTGCTGTTTGCAACTTGGCCTCACTTGCTCTCAACATGTATGTGAAACCAGATAAGACATTTGACTTTGAACGGCTGCAGTATGTAACAAAAGTAGCAGTTCGAAATCTAAACAAAATCATTGATATAAACTACTACCCAGTTCCAGAGGTAAATAAATCTTAATGATTTTTTTTTTTTATTAGCACTCGCTCTTTCCTAACCTGCTTAAGGGCCAACTGCTAAAAACTATAAAATCATATTATTTATTAAAATTTCTCACCACAAACCCCTGTACAAAAAGTATGTAAAATATAGCAATTAAGGCCTCAACCTCTTTGAAATGCATTTAGCTTATTAATGCTATTTTTCAGGCTGAACGTTCCAATCGTCGCCATCGCCCTATTGGGCTGGGAGTTCAGGGCCTTGCAGATGCATTTATATTGATGCGATACCCATTCGACAGTCCTGAAGCCAAACAATTGAATAAAGAGATTTTTGAAACCATGTACTTTGCCGCACTTGATGCCAGCTGTGAATTGGCTGAGAGAGATGGGCCCTATGAAACTTATGAAGGCTGTCCTGTTTCTAAAGGAATTCTTCAGCATGATATGTGGGGTGTTAAACCTGTAAGTGGTGAACTAGCTAAATACAATACATTTCTGCACTATTCACTACTAAGGTAAAGTCATATTTGTTTTTTGTTTTTTTATTTATATAATCTTGTATTTTAACAGACAACAAATTTAGATTGGGATGGTCTTAGACAACGCATTGCAAAGTTTGGCATTAGAAACAGTCTCCTCATGGCTCCTATGCCGACAGCATCCACTGCTCAAATTCTTGGCAACAACGAATCAATTGAAGCATACACAAGCAATATTTACACTAGAAGAGTGCTTTCTGGTGAATTTCAAATTGTAAACCATCATCTCCTTAAAGGTAAGCATCATAATGCTTGAGTTTGACGGCGCCTCACACATTTTACTCCAAAATATTATCCATTTTGTAAATTAATTTTTTAATAAGTTCTTCTATTTATTGGTCACATGATTCAGAATTCCTCAAAAAACATGATATTTTCTTGGCAATCTTAATCATTGAGTTTATTATTTTCAGATCTAACAGACAGAGGGTTATGGAATGAAGATATCAAGAATCAACTTATTGCAGCTGGAGGTTCTATCCAATCCATTTCCACATTTCCAGATGATCTCAAAGCACTTTATAAAACTGTTTGGGAAATAAAACAAAAGGTATTCACTTTTTTTTTGTATTTAACCCTTTTTTCTTAAGCCTACAGTCCGATGCGGCCAAACCCGCCCGTTTCGAGGTTGTTTACTTTCGTTCTTAGCACAGCGGAAATCCATTGCGCATTACTATTTATAGTTCTACCGGAAGAAAGCCTCATTGTCTACATTTGTTTTGATACTAGTTTGACCACCGTGTGTTTAGGGGCTGATTTTCTACAATTTTTTTTAAAGTTGCAATTTTTTTGCGCAGTAAATAATGGCTTTCCAAGCATTTGGATACAATTTTGAAAGAACTTAGGCCTAATGAAGATTCACTATTTCATAAATCTAGCAGTGATAGTGAAGAATCTGATAGACACATTAATTTAAATGATGCTACTAGTAATAGTGATTCAAGCGTAGAATATTATAGTAATATTAGAGACCTCGATGATAACGGACCTATCAATTCCACTCCAACTGATCAGCAAGATCATGAGTGGTCTGGGAATTTTTCTCAAATCAAGGTGGGAGGGTTCCCAAAACTATTTTTTGGTGCAACTTTTGCTTTAATCATTTCTTTGTATTTAGGTATTTTTTATTTTCTTGCTTATAGTTTATTTATAATAAATTAATTAGATAAAGAACCTTCATTTAAAATGGAGTTGTGTCCCTTTGCTTGGTCGCTAGGAGGGGACAAGGCTGAATAGGGTTGGACTGTAAAGGGTTAATGTGTCCATATTAAGGTTTTAATTTATTTATTTAGATCTTTTTTATTTAAGGTCTGATCACAATAGTCAATTATACGCATATTACACATTGATACTGAATTAATAAGAAATTAAAAATGTGGATTTATTGAAACGCATTGAAGTAAGTAATGTTATCTAATTTATTCTAATGTCTGAATGTTACTTTCTCAGGTTGTTTTGGAAATGGCAGCCGACAGAGGTGCATTTATTGATCAGAGCCAGTCCTTGAATATTCACATTGCAGAGCCAAATTACGGGAAGCTGTCCAGTATGCACTTCTATGCTTGGAAACTGGTGGGCATTTTTATTCTCTTGTTCACTATATTTAGTTAAGTTTCCAAATGAAAATCTGATACTAACCGAGACGTACCAATTTTACTTTTAGGGATGAAATACTCTCCCTGCCCTTTAACTCATTCCCGACGTTTGCGACTAAATGCGTCCCGGCGCATAGCGACACACCTCTCTCATATCTATTTAAAAATAGCAATGAAATCTCGCATCCCTCGAGACTTCCGGTGATGCCGTAGTTCAGCGTGATTTTAATTTAAAAACCGGAAGTTTTTATCTTGTTTCACTTTAAAACTACGTGTGCTTTAGTATGACGCGTCTTTGAGTAGCATGTGTACCTCCAAGGTGCCGAAAATCGATTTTTTTGGCCTTTGTTAGTTATTTTTTCCCCGCTAATGTTATATTTATATTAAACCTTATTCATTTTCTGTTGCATTTGTTCTTAATTCGTTAACATTAAGTAATATTTAGCAGCTTAAATAAATATTTTACAAATGTAAATCAATTGCAAGACGGAGTTACTTCCCTTTCTCAGGCAAATAAATTAAAAAGGGACGTAGCATTGCAGGAGGGAATGAGTTAAACATGCACTATTTTTAAATATTAAAAAAAAAAAAAAAAAGGCAAATCTTTATGATAGTAAACTTTTAATAAAAAGATATTCAGTGATATGATGGTACTGTTACTAGTAGTATAATATGAGATGCATCATTATTAAACATGTATTATTTTTAAAAATTAAAAAAAAAAAAAAAAAGGCAAATCTTTATGATAGTAAACTTTTAATAAAAAGATATTCAGTGATATGATGGTACTGTTACTAGTAGTATAATATGAGATGCATCATTCAGATCTAGCTGTACCGGTAGTTAGTCGTATAATATGAGGAACATCATTCAGGTCAGTTGCAATATCATCACTTTTTTAAGTTAGGATTTTTTTTTTAAGTGTCTTGTTTGGACTTTCGGTTTTTGCATGTTTTAGTGACGCATCTCTCCATTTTTTCAGGGCTTGAAGACAGGCATGTACTATCTGCGCACAAAGCCAGCAGCACAGGCTATTCAGTTTACAGTTGATAAAACTCGTTTATCATTAACAAACAAAGCCAACAGTATCCTTACTCCTAGCTCTGACAAACAGGAAAACATCCCTGAACACAATAAAGTAGAAATCTTGAATGGAGAAAATGAAGACAAAGAAAATAAAAGGAACCAAAACATGGCAGCACTTGCATGCTCCTTAAAGAATCGAGAGGATTGCCTAATGTGTGGCTCATAGATGGATTGCATTTCTCAATTGTTGTATTTTTTATGTGATCTTTGTTTTTACTTATCTTTATTTCGTTTATTATTAATGGTTATTTATAAATGTTGTGAACAACTAGCCTGGACTGATTTGCATATCTAGGTCCTGAAAAATGAATGAGATTTGTATGTCTCTGAGCAACTATTGGTATTAATTACTGTAAAAAATCGTATTATTTTATTGTTACTTTAATTGTTCCTTATATATAATAAAGTTCAACATTGTTCCTTATATATAATAAAGTTCAACTTAAGATTCTATTATTTTATACATTTCACCAAGGTATTTTTTAAATTATTTTCTGCCATCATTAGCATTTACCGTATTTCATCTGTTTGTGTACAAAATGCTAATATTTTTATTCTACATATAAGAGCATCATTCCAAACACTAACATATTTTGATAGTTTATTTTCCAGACAAAAAAACTAGCCAATGAATGATAGTTTTTACTGTGTTCCCACTCACATGATTATTAAACTACACAGGTTCAGACACACACCACAGATTTATATTCACTTTAAATTTTGCATAAATGATTTTCATGTGAATGTGTAATTTTATGAATTTACCATATTACTTTGTCAGTTTGTATCTCTTTATAATTTATATGTTATATCTATAGGCCTTCCTATGTGTTCAGCCACAGAGGCAATATTTTGAATCTTATATTGTCTTAGTGACCTTTATTAATTATTAAAAGAATGACTTCTTAACTATATAAAAAAGTGATCTTTCCATTTCTCTTCCAGGAATAAGTAAGCATAAAATAACATGAAAATACACAATTTTGCAACTTCCTTTATATATCTATCTCTCTTTCCCCCTCCCCCCCCCCCCCCCTTTTTTTTTTTTTTTTCATTTCTTTTAAATATTTCTTTTTATTACCATCTCTTGTACTGGTGACTTGTTTTCTGGTGATTCTTATAAGTAACTCTACTTTTTGTAAAAATAACATCTGCAAAACTGCACGTTTCCTAATTTTAAATTGAAATTATTGGGTCAAATTGTGGTAGGTTATTGGATATGCAGAATATAGTTACTGGTACTTCACTTGTTACTGCCAAGTATTTCAAGAAGAGAATTTCTAGTATTTTTCATGTACATTTTTTCTAGAAATATATGGTTACATGTTAATCTCTAAAGATGATATGTAGTTTCCAATATACAGTTAGTAATTTTAATGAACACTTATTCATAAATAATAACATCTCAATACCGAGTCATAAAAACTAATTCACCTTAATTAAAACAAATAATAATTAAACAAAACGATGTAATGGTTATTTATTCTTAATGACAGACTTTCTTCATGTCATGGCTAAAGTGATCTTTTATTGACCTCTACACCACAGCCAACTATTTCAAGATATTTAGCATATGTTATGCAACATTACCTGAGACCCCTCTTAACTTAGGCTTACAACAGTTTGCACTTTCTGGCAATAAAGACTCTTTAAATCATTGAAAGGGATAGGAAGGGTTTAATTTTAATGGCAAAAATAAAAGTGGAAATATGTTAAATATTAGAAAAGCACATGGTTCGTCTGTCCACATCAACCATGACCACTTTTTTTATTGCAAATGTGCTTATTCTGAACTTGGCATTGGATGCGCAGGTGGCTGATTAGACAGATTCTGGCATTGGGCTTGGACTTTGATAACTCTTTCTCAAAACCATTAGCAGTAGCAGAAATAGTTCTCAATCTGTGCATGACATTCAATCAACTCATTCACTACTAGGTCTTTTGCCACAAAACCTGAGATAGCACAAAGCGGTAAGTACATAGCACTGCGCTTCCTCCAGACACACTGCCCGGAACTTTTTTTTAAACTCATTTAAGTGTAAATCTACAAAAACTTGCATTGTCTTTCATTACACTTACACCACTGTCTGCTACTTTTTTTTCACCCCAAACAAGATTTGACTTCAAATGGAGGCTTCAGGCTTAACTAGGAAGATAATTTTGTATCAGGCTTATATTATATCATTTATTTATGTCAATATGTTTCAGCTAATCATAAAAAAGTAATAACCAGGGACACATTTTAAAAATCTTTTGTCCCTTTGAATTTTCATTTGTCCACAGGCCTTTTTCATATCGATTTATAATTATTATCGTAAAATTTTATCGTGAATTAAAATTTAATTGGCAGCTAAATATTTATGGATATCATGAAATATCAAATAGTTAGGAACCTAAAATTAATGAAAATGAATACACCTTAAGGTCTGCTACTAGTGAAACTTCACTCATACACCATCATTCAGAAGGTAGTACACATGTCAAAGTAAAAGCCAAAAAGAAAGGGAAGTGCTGAATTTTTGTGGTAGTGGTAGACAGTATAATACTGTACTGGTTGGCAAGCTCTTTTTTAACATAGGGCCAAATTTTTTATTTCTTTAGCTTTCAAATTGCAAACAAGTTATATATATTTCATTGCAGTTCTAATTTAAATTTAAACAATTTAAAACTTAAGCCACTTTTTTGGGAATGTTCTTTTTAAAATTAATTATAATGAATGGAATCCGGTTGCAATGGAGTTTATAACACTTAACAATGACAGCTGATTTGAAACATTCGGAAATATGTTTCATATGCCATTCTCTAATCTGTTTTTCGCCCTGTTTCACAAAAATAACAACTCATTCAGTTTTTCTGAAGGTTTTGCTCTAATGGCATCAATGAAAACTGTGTAGTTCCTTTATTACTTGTGTCTTGTCTTATTTTACTGACACTGGTTAGTTCCTCTGTCAATTTATTTGATAAGTCTAATTTAACCTTTTCCACCTGTAAAAACAAAATTATAATTAAATCATAAAAGTTAGAATTCATCTAGATCTATCTAATTTGAAACAAATTAATTAAATAAAAATAAATACATATGCAATTATCTATTCATTTCTTTTACAGCCTTATCTAAAGCTATGCTTTTCAAAAGTAGTGGTCTGCAGAGCAGCCCTCATTTCAGAAAAATGTTGAAGATTTCTAAATAACATAAAATAACAATCATAAATGGGCACTCCCCATACTGCAATGTGGATAAGTTTTAGCTGATTGTCACAATTGAAGGTTTTGGAAGCATTGATTTGCAGGGGTTTGCACAGCAGGTTATGAGCCATTTGAAAATGAAATTATCACAGTTTAAATTACATAATTTTTATATCACATTTAAGTTTAAGTAACTTGTCTGCACTACAAGACCCACAATGCAATGTCTTACACTTATTTAATAATTATCTAATTAATATAACATTGTTTAATATTAATTTAAAATGTTCTTATTTTTTAAATTATTTGTATGGCTCTTGAATATTAATTGTGAGGTACCGGGTACTTATTTGGCTCTTACTATTAGTTACTATTATTATTATGTTAAAGTTTGCAGGCAAATAAACAATTTATAGCAAACTTCAAAACTACAAATGGCAGTTTGAATATTTATTTTATTATTCTATTACAGTAAAGCTATTCATAAGAGACAATTTCATTACAGAGTTATTAAAAATTATTAGCCTCTAAATATTTTAACTAACTTTGTTACAAAATAGGATAAAAACTGGAAAATTATTACAAACCTCATTTTGTCTGTGCTGAATAATAACTTTGACAAGAGATCCTTTGGTTAGTAATGTTTTAATTTTTGCTATCTTGATGTTCAGATCATGATCCTTTATAGATGATTTTATTTTAAACACCTTTGTGGGATCTTCGTTTAAATGCTTTTTATGGGTTGGTGGTGTCTGCGCCGTTGGAAATTTAGGAGGAAATCGTGTTGGTGAAATGGTTAGTGGCTGCAACTTAAAGCATGATAGTCCATCCTTATTTTTGTTGAGATAGACAAGTCTTGAATTGTTTGTTTTAGCTAATGCCTTAGCATCTTTGAATGTTGTTTGACTTATAAGAATATCTGTTTGGTCAAAAATAAGACACACAGTGGATTCCTTAAACTGTATTGTGGTTTCTTTCTCCTCAATGGTTGACAGCATTTGATGTGAAACATAGCAAAAGTTGGATCTATATAAACTAAAAGTTTTACTGTTTTTCCAAAACCAATATCTACTCGTGATATCAGAAACTTTATTGTACTTCCATTGGCTTGATAAACGTATATGTTGAAAAGAGCTTAAGATAGCTTTTGATGCTTTACCTGTCACACGGATCATGTGACAAAAGTTTAACGAGTTCAATTTAATCAAAATGTGCCCTGTGAATATGCCTTTAACATTTGCTGCCATCTGCATATTAATAGAAATCTTTTATTACTTTGAAATAAAATCTGAAATCGAAAGAGAATCAATAAAGTGAAATAAGTATCTCAAGTTCATTTTGTGCAACTATTGAATTGAAAACTACAATCATTCAAATATAATTATTGTTAAATGTATGTAATGAAAAGGGGACCTACATTATTTTAGTCTAATTTCTAGTTTAAAATACTACCGCAGTATTCAGTGGTAATCAAATCATTGCAGTAAAAAAAAAAATTAGCACATATTAAGAAATAATTGGCACTCTGACTCAATTTATTAATTAAATTCATTTAGTGTCATCCACACATTACAATTACATAGCCACAGTGCGAAGGAGAGTCAGATTTAGAATTAGAAGATTTTACTTTCCAAATGCTTTAATACATAATTATTATTATAGTTATCGAATCTTAACATTTCTAACATAATTGCAATTACAAAAAATTCATTTTTACAAGCATTAGGCCTATTTGGTACTCAAACACTTTTAATTTTTAAAAATTGATTTAATTAAAAAGTTAATTGTTTTCTTAACAAAGAAAGCGAAATATTAAATCTTATATAAACAGGACTCAAAATTGACATATTTAAAAGAAGTGGAACCTCGTTCCATGTTGGCTTCCTTATGTTTCTTTCACACACTTATAGTTATAGCAGAGCCTCTACCTCTTTTTTTCAAATAATTTTCAGTAAAAGAAAAGACAACAACTTGTCAACCTGACATCACTAAAAGACAACATGGGACTACAATCTGTCAAATGCTGCTCTTTGATGACTACGATGCTAGCTTTTGTCTTCTAGTGTCAAATAATAAGTAATAATTCATGGGAAAAAATAAAGGGATGTACTGAGAGGACTGTGTCATAAGTTACCTGTATTTATTTATTCAGGTTGCTGTGTACTAAAAATGCGCTGCCGCCCTGGTCACATACATTTTTTTAAATGCCACCCTCCTAGTCCCTTCCTTTGCTAGTGGAGTGCAAGTGATGGGCTCTTTCTATAAATAATAATAAATGGAAAGAGATAATTGGCCTTACCATGACACTGACAGCATGTGGAGTGGTAGCAGTTTAAAAAAATTGATTGATGCAAATCAATTTCATGGCAATGGATTTTAATTTTTGGATTTGTATACATAATTGATGGATAACTTATTATCTTAACTCTTAAACTTATATTAACTTGATATTATTATAATAATTTAATATAACCCTGGTCCTTGCTGGGAGTATTGCAAAGTATAACTGCCCGGCGAGCGTGATTTGACTACGACTCATGATTCCCAGTCTGCCTGTGGCTTGTGTTATTGCCCCCTGCTTCTTAAAAACACATTCACATATGACATATGGTAAGACACATATTCCTCTATGCCAAAGTTCATTAAGGGTAATAATGGTCTTATTGGGTACCAAATCGAATGTCGAGATCATATTACCGGGTACCGCAATGCGCCGTACGTTCATAACTTGAGCTTGATGAAATATCGCATTTTCACATTTCTTGGGCTTGGGTCTAGTCCGACAATAACAATCCTAGTAGTGACTGAGAGTGTAGCAAAGTAAGGTATACCGTAAGTAGGCTACTAAGTAATTTAGAGTAGACTGAATATCAAGACAAAAGTGGGTAAAATCGTATTTTAGCGTACCTTTCGGAAACTCATTTAGTTGTAATAATTACCTGGTGCCTAGATGATTTGTTTACAAATTTCAAAGTCAAGGGTCAGGCGAGACTGTCGTTTGTGCCAGCTAGGACAAGGGAAGCTAACAGTATATTTAACGTTTTTTTAATGCCCGGTGAGAATGCCATGACTTTGTTATAGTATGGGTTGCACATTTAATTTAATGATGTAGATCAATGTGCAATCGCGTTAGTTAGTTTTTTTTTAAAATTTAAATAATTAGATATTGAAAATTAATTTTTGATTGTAAGTTGCAAATTATACTTTGAGAGTGTGTCTGTTGTGAGGATAACATAGAAGAGGTTATAACTATAGGAGCGACATAGGTTATAACTTTAAAATTATAACTATCGGAGCCCATTGTTTGTGATTTTGACCCCCGGCCCCACCTTTTCCAGTTTGGCAGTTATTTAGATAAGATTATTTTAAAAATGCATTTAGTCTTATTTATTAAAGACTAAACCTCTATTTTTCTATTCACATATCCATGCTTGTACTTGTAGCATAATTTTGTTTTATCACACGTGACCCTTCCATTCTGTCGATCAGTCGTCCTCGCGATGCGCTGTATTTGTAAGTTCGCATCTGAGTTGATGACAGGGTGAGAGCTGCAGCTCCTGTATTGCCTGTTTGCTGGTTCGATGGAGGGGGTGGTGGTGGATTCCTGAGTTGTGGGGAAATAGCCATCGGTCCTAACTGTAGGATTTTGGTATGGGATTGGGGAAGGTGTTGGGACAGGGCATTTCAGAAATTAGTCTCTGATCAAAGGATGACAAACAATTGTTAAATATTATTTTGTCTTATGCATAGGTAAATAGCTTAGTCTAAGTCATTATACCCGAGATTTTGTAAGCGTTCGTTGATTTACAAAAAAATTATTATTCCTTTGTGGATAATTAACAGATTTTAATTTACATACTAAACCGTAGAAAAAATATTTTTAAAAAAAAAAGGTTATTTGAAAACTTTTTAAAAGACTTTTTCGGATACGTCAGTACGATTTTAAAAGCACTACAAAGTAGAAAATATATTTTTTTAAATTCATTAAGTTATATAGTATTAGTATTGGTAGCCTAGTGAAATTGTCACGCTATTCAAGACACCAAAGAAAGGGGATCTCAGCAAGTGTGCAAACTGCAGATGAATTACACTGATGTCACAGTACCAGCAAAGGTCTTTAACAAAATTATTGGCAGCCTAATGAGGTTATCAAAATAAAGGTGCTATTCTCAGCCAGAGCCTTGGCGCAAGCCCTCAGATTTTTTAAGGGGCCCAAAGTTGTGATGAGGAAAACATAAAAACTATCAATTTTGAATGCAGGGGGCACAAAACCAAAGTGATTTGGGGGGGGGGGGGCGCTCGATAAGGCATGGGATCTATATTTTAGCTGCCCATTGAGGGTGTCACACTAAAGGTGACAAAAATAATTTTACCACCAAATATGTTTTGGGTCATCAATATATTAACTTTTAACTCCCACATGGCTGGTTTCAAGCCCGGGTGCAAAAAGATAAGAGAGGTTTCTTCTTCCCAAAGAAGAGTTATGAAGCCTTGTGACCAAAGCCAGGTTACACTGGAAGCTTCAAAGCCGAGGACCCTGCTTTCAAAGGCAATTAGCACAGGCTCGTGGAATGTTAGAACCATGCATGAATCAGTGAAATCAACAGAAGTGGCGGTAGAAATGAGAACATACAAACATACTTCTCTGCATCTGTGACACAAGATGGACACAAGGTAGACAGTTTTTAACGTTGGTCTCACGAGAAACACTAGTATACGGTACTCAGGGCAAGAGCAGTAAAATGCTCCACACACACAAGGAGTCGCTTTGAAGATGACACGGATGACAGTCCAAGAATTATTACGGCAACTTTCCGAACCAATAAGTAGAAAATAAATATGAATGTAATACAGTGCTATGCACTCACAAACGATAGTACGGAAGGTGAAAAAGAAGCTTTCTAGAGCAGACTATACAAGTGACAAGTCATACTGGACAATTTTCCAGATGGAAAAATATCATAATGATATATCTAAATGCTATTATGGGGGCGAAGAAATTATGGGGCGCCATGGTAAAGGAAAGAGAAATGAAAACGGAGAAAGACTTGCAGACTTCTGCGTTATTACGGGCAGTGAATTCCAGCATACGAATAAATGAGAGGAAAGAAATAAAGTGTGCAGTTAAAAAGCAAAAAAATAACCGCACCAGGGCAGAGGATAAATATAAAGAGGCCAATCAAGGGAAGGGTAAAGAATAGTCTTTAAAAAGATGAAAGAGCTTACATAGGGTCTAGCGTCAACAGCAGCAGTCAGAAATGGGAAAACGCGAAACAAAGACAGCTCTCACGAAGATACAAGAAGCCATAGAGACCAGTTAAAGACATGGAAGGTGGATCAATAAAGAAATTAAAAGAACAACAAACGGATGGAATACTTTAAGGAATTACTTAGCAGACCTCCACCCACAGACTCACCAGATATGCAACTAGCAAATTAAGACTTACAAATAGCAGACAGCAGCCAAAATAAGGACGAAATATCCTTGGCTATATAAAGCAACTTAAATTTGGGATAACACCCAGGCCGGATAATGACACAACAGAGATGAGAGAAGATATGGATACAATAGTCAACATGCTACACCCTCTATTTGATAAGAAATGGGAAAAAGAGACAGCTCCAAAAGAATGGAAAGAAGGATACCTTATCAAGACACCAAAGAAAGGGGATCTCAGCAAGTGTGCAAACTGCAGATGAATTACACTGATGTCACAGTACCAGCAAAGGTCTTTAACAAAATTATTTTGAATAGAATGAAGGAACAGATCGACACGCAACTACGAGAAGAACATGCTGGCTTCCGCCGAAACAGACCAAGCACAGATAAAATAGCAGCACTAAGTATCATTGTAGAAAAATCCATCGAATGAAACTCCCCCTATATCTAAATTTTATAGACTACAAAAAAGCCTTTGATAGGCTGGACTGACAAACCTTGTGTTAACGTCTCCGGGATTATGGGGAATCAGGAAAACTAGTCAGGATCATTCAGAAATGAGATGAAGGGATGATACACGAATGTAGACTCACCACAGTTGCCTTTAATTATTAAAGTGGAAAACAGGAGTCAGATAAGAATGTCTCTTGTCCCGTTTCTATTCATCCTTGCTGTTGACTGCATAATAAAAAAAAATCTACAGACTAAAAGAGGAACAGGAAACGCCTACAGTGGACACCCTGGAAAAAAATGAATGACCTTGACTTTGTATTTCTGTCCTACTAAATGCAGGAAAGACTAAAGATGTAGCCACCATTTCAGCACAACTCAGACAAAGATTATGAAGGTAAACTCAGCCAACCAAGAGCATATCTCACTTGCTGGAAATACACTGGAAGAAGTTTAGGCCTTCCATTTATGTCAATGGTTGATCCGAAGCTGATGTCAGGGCTAGAATTTTAAAGGCTAGAGCGGCATTTGTGCTATTAAAGAAAATATGGGAGTCAAAGGAGCAGACTCTGCACACCAGTCAGAATTTTCAACACAAATGTCAAACAGTCCTACTCTATGGAGCCGAAACCTGGAATACAACAGCGAGCATTATGCAGAAAGTACAGAACTTCATAAACAGTTGCCTTAGAAAGATCCTGAATATCAAATGGCCAAACACCATCACCAACAAAAACTTAATGGAAAGCACTGAACAGGAGCCTTTAGCTGAAGATAACATAATCAAAAGGAAAAGATAGATGGAAGTAAATAGGGCACACTCATTGTAAACCCCTAGTTGGAAGTGAATAGGGCACAATCTTTGTAAACCCCCAGATAACATCACCAGATAATCCCTAACATGGAATCCACAGGAAGAAATATGGAGAGTAAGGCCAATAAAAGAAAGCGAGGAAGGCCAATAATACATAGAGACATGAGCTAGAGGCAGACACACAAAGTATGGGATACACTTGGAAGTGGATGCAACTGGAAAGGGAAGCACAGGACTGAGATGAATGGAAAATTCTTGTGGATGGCCTATGCCACAGGCGGGGTAAAAGACATGAGTAAGTATATATTAACTTAAATATGCAAAGTGGAGGGAGCTTGTTTGCAGTAAATAATACAATGTTCAGAAGTACATTAATCTACATGAATTATATCACCAGTTGATTTTATTATTTTTCAAAGCCCTCAAAATTTAATTATTATGTATCAGGCCTGCACAACATGCGGCCCGCGGGCCCCATGTGGCTCGCCAGCATCCACTACTTTGCGTCCATTGAAGTAACGAAATATTCTTCATTATTTTCTTAATAGCTTTCCCCCCTGTCCTACTTTCTTTCGGCCTGCACTAGTTTTTCATAAAGTATTAATTCTAAATTCTTCTAAACCAACTACTTAATGCACACAATATAATTTGTTCTTACATCAATAATAGTCTTTCAAAAATCTGTATAAAAAAAATGCTTTAAAAAAATAAAAGAACAATTTAATTTGGGTATTTATTTACAAAGTTTATTTCATTACAAAAACAAAAAAAAGAATAATTCAGAGATACATTTATGAATTTGTAGTTTACAAAATATGAGTTTAAAAATATTCTACATTGGTGGAATGTTATCAATGGATGTACCAGTATAATGGAATGTCTTTTAAAGAGTACAAAAAATGAGCATGCTATATTTAATCTAAATTATATTGAAATTTTAAAGTACTTTTGAACACATTAAAAGGGAGATGATTTGTTCCAAAAATTATGAAAATTATATAAATAGACCAAATATGCCTATAGATTTTATTTCACTTAATTCAACCTCTGTAGTACTTTTAGCTTAGTTGTATTCATTGAGTTGCCCAGCTAAGAAATGATGAATGAGATGTCTCTAAATAAAGTAAATAAAGATTACAAAATCATTTTTAATTTTATTTTAAAAATTAATAATCTTTTTCGAGATTCAGAATTCTTTTCTCAAAAACTAAATTAATGAGTTTTATAAATAATCCTTTACCCTAATGGATATAAATGTATCAAGTAAAATTATGTGATGATGAACAATGGTGTCTATACAAAAATTGTATTTACATTGATTTACAGACTTTTGGTAAACTTTTGCTTACCTATTGGTTAATCATATTTATTATTAATTATCTTCAAAAATAATTTCAGATGCTTGATGAATTTGCAATGGATGTATCTGTTTAATTTCACATTTTCAAACTGACTTTAAATTTTATTTATATTTTTCAAAATAGATAATAGAAAATAGAAAAAATCTATTCCAAAATGTAAAAAAATTAAGCATTCATTACAAATAGAAGCCAAGGTGAATATTTTAAGTAAGTGCTGAGTATGAATGAACATATTTTCTGTCTGATATTCTCAGCTCATAGGCCATCTCATTCTCCATTTCATCAAGTCTTGAGAAAAGTACAATTGTAATGATGATCTGAAACAAAACATGTCATCTTACCGATCAAAATAGTGAAGGAATAATGTCACTCAATACCTCATCCTACTATTAAATAATCTATGTCAAACTTTATATACCACACATTAAAAGTCTACAATAATATTTTTGTTTCCAGCAAACGTTTTATGCACATTACCGTTGTACGCCAAAATCGTAAGAGTTAACAGGTCTGCATTACAGATTATCTTTTTCAAAGCAGTAAATCTGATTATTTTTAGCAGCCATAATTAGAGTGCCCCTATTTTGCACATAAAGTTGTCTTATGTACCTTTCTGTCAGCTTTACCTAAATACGTTAACAGTAATTAACAATCTGAACTGAGAAATCATGCAGTCTCATCATGAGTCGGAAAAATATACTCTGATACCGTAACAACAACAAAAATGTCAAAATATAAGTACCCATCATCAGATTAGAAATAAATGTACATTTTTTACAAATCAGTGACTGGTGAGTATTTAATGTACTGAAGTAGGTTTTAAAAGAAATGAAAAGGCTTACCCCTGCAATTAGTCTTGCCAACCAGTAGAGCCAAATAAACACAACAAATGCCAATCTCTGAAATTTGAAATACAAGCAATGGTTGATAAACATACATTATTATTAATAAAACAAAAATTATTCATTTAAAATATTTGGCTACTGGGGTTCAAATCTAAAAACTATTTTGTGATGACAAATAAAAGTAACAACGAATTCATTTTTGAAATGTTTAAAGACCATAATAACTGTCCATGACTAATTGTTAAAAATGAAATATGAAACTAACTAGATAATTATAAATATCAACGTTTACTTACAAATGTGTTAAGGCCATAGAAGGAGAACTCAACTACAGAAAAACAGAACTCAATGATGTTGTACATGATAAAGAAGTATGTGAAAATCCTCAGAGTCTCCATGTACAGTACAAAATGCTATTGGGGAACACAATAAAACATCAAGAAAAAGTTAATAGTAGTAAAAATATATTTTGGGTATATAATATATATTGGCCTACTTTGCAAATTAAACTTTGACATAAACTTGTTCAAATTTTAAAACATACAAAAATATAACTTACTTTCTGAGTGACCATGTATATCATGTACATGCAAAAGAGAATGATGACAACATGGCAGAAAACAATGATGACATCACTTGCCAAGAAGACTAAAATGTTATGAAAAAAAACAAAAAAACTTTAACACAAGCTTCAAAGAAAAGTTGTAATGTATATAAGAAATTTCAAAAGTAACAGTTAAATTGGATTTTGAAGAACAGCACCAAGGCTACTGTCATGATCACAAAAGAATTACATGTTAAGTTTAATTTGTAAATAGGGGAAAACTAGGTAAATATTGTCACGGAATGCAGAATCAGAGTATTTTGAACTACTATTAGCCAAATCCGGGTATGAATCTTAATACTTTTTGAACATAATTCATTATTAAACTTGACATTAATTAATTAATCTAATAATAATGCACTATAAATTAATGAAATAAATATTTATTTTTAAATAAAGTCAAAATCCTTTAAATGATTATCACTGATCACATTTAAAATGAACTCTGGTCATACCGACACAACTATGCTAATATCCTTTCAAAGGCACCTACTAACATTACTGATGTTTTGTGCAAATACTATGCCACTTGGTCACCCAATGGTAGGCATCAATATAATTATATATCAGAATTGAAAAACGTCTTACACACACGTAATATGTAAACATCTACTTTTAACATGTTATGTTCATAAAGCGCATACAAGTAAAAAGTACATTTTATCCACATTAGGGTAAGGTAACTTTTTAAAGTTGGATGATATTGATTTTACTTCATTAATTTAAATAAAGGAACCTGTCTTACTAATGCTACAGCTAGAATAATTAAACCATTAATTATCTAAAATTAAATGTAAACAGCTTTCAGCTTATCATTTTTGTACAAATAATATTGATCTGTGTAAACAAAACTCAAAATTTGACGCAAATCTGGCTTCAAACAAACTATTTTCATTTAAAGTTGTAATTTATCTATTTGAGAAGGATGTAAACATGTTAGAGTGCCTGTGCAGTAAATGTTATATCATGTGTATATAAAATTGGTGTAAAGTAGCTTATGTTTTCTCTCTGGGTTTTGGTGTGGATTGAACTCCAATTCACAAAGTTGAAATTGACGCAGTTTAGACTGTATACCATTCAGCCATCTATTTTAATATGCAAATTTATTCTAAAATACAATGTTAGGACAGTTAGTTTAGGTAGAAAATGATTCAGATTAATCAACATGTCAACAATGACTGAGTCTGAATCAATCTGTAGTCTAATAAGAAACTTAGTGACAATGAATGATCATGTCATTTCTCATAGTCATACGTACCAGTATAATAATTTAATAATAATTGTATGCTTTTTTCTTTCTTTCTCACTTTCTGTTTTTATTATAAATACAGTATATAATTAAAGTATGCTTTATTTCATTTTACAGATTTTTTTACAATCTATAACCTTGCTCTTCTGTTAAGTTTTGTTTGATTAACTGGGGATGTACTTAAAATTAAAACAACATTAAAAATTAAGTAAAACAAATAAAATTTACATTGCCATTGATGTGCTCTCCAGTTAGCACGGAATCCCTGGCTTATATCAAAGTTAGGCACAGATGCAGCTAAATCTAAAAGACGCAGCAGCAGGGCACCACCGGCTAGAATCTAATTAATGAAAAGTTTAAAAATTGACATTTATTAGTAATAGCAATATTCAGGCATATTTACAGTTACAGACATATATATTTTTCTATTTTATTTTAATTTTATGTTTTATGGCCTAATTATATTACTTAAATAACTAAGAAAGAAATCGAGTCGGTCGCAGAAAAAGAAATATGTATTTTTAGATTTAGGCATACTGCTTAAACTTTTCAACCAAGATAACATTAATTTCAATAATTGGATCTGAGTGACAGTGTCAGTGACACATGTTCATGTAGACTATAAATTACCGTATAAATATAATTTAGCCTTAACCTAGGTCACCATATTACCATATTGAATCATGACCATTGGACCAATTATACTATACTAATATCTTATAATGGCAATGACATTATCCACTTAAAACAAACTTCATTTCAACTTTACTGTCACCTTGATTTACTTAAGGGGATTTAGGCTTTTATTTCACTTAGTTTAGGTCATAAGTTAGACTTGGAAGCACAGTAACTCTAACACGGAAGTGCCATGAAATGAAAACAATGAATCAATGACTATGACTTTCAACAGAGTAGCCTCTATTATACATGGACTTTTATAATAGCAAATGTATCTCCAAGATCCTAAATTTAATCTTAAAGAACTATCGGTTAGGCTTGCTATATTTGTTGATCAAAATGTTACCACAATGGCGACGAGATTGGCAAATGTTGCTGTTCGCAGATCCCAGCACAAACAGCGCCGAATAATCGCCATGTTAAACAACTACCTGTGACCTACTTTCCAGTGAGTTAAGGTAATAATTCCGGTAAGAAATGGCTGATGGTACGTACAAGTGTCGATAGCTAACCGGATGATTCGATGGTCCTAGTCGACTTCGACGGACGAACAACAACAATATGAATGATGCAGAGCGCAAAATCCAAGCAACTGTTCTTACCAAAATGATGATTTTGCATGATGAAATGGCTTTTTTTTTCTCTCCGGGTTGGCCAGTGATTAATCTGTTATAAATTGTTCAATTCATTTAATTTTTTTAGTCCATTTCTGACATCAAGGCCTACTAGTCTTTATCGGTGAAGTTTGATTTCTTAAGAATCCTCGAGGGGCGAAGCCACCTGGGCTGCTTCTCATTACAAAAATACTTGCGTATTAAATCTTAAGTTGATGTTCATTAATATTAAAGTTCATGAGCGACTAACATGGGGCAGAAACCGATATTTTAAGGCAGGCGTCAGCAACCTTCTTGGAATAAAACGGAATTTTATCAATTAAATCTGCTAATAAAAACATTTTGGAAAAGGGGGGGGGGGAGGGGCATGTAAAGTGTATTGTTTAAAGGGATATCTTGTTGTAAAAGTTAAAGCGTACTCGCCACATAATGATAGTGTATTTTAAAATCCTTCACACTAATGAGTTTAATTAGTATGTTTGTTCTGTTTAACATCTTAATACAAATGTTACAATTGATAAATACAAAAATGTAATTATAAAATATATATTTAAGATGAACAGCTAAACACCATTTTTGTTAGATGAAATAAATCCAAATAGCATTGAAACTCAGCCATTTAAACGTCTAGCATTTTCACTACCACAAGACATCCCCCTGCCCCAAGGAAAATAAAGGTCGGTTATGGACAGTGCCTTTTTTAAAGTTTTTTTTTTTTCGGGCGCTTGGCCTTTACAGGCCACCACTGTTAGAGATGATAGTGTGTAATGAAGTGAGACCGATGAGGGTACTTCCTTGAATAACAAATAATATAGTGGCTTCGTTTGCATGCAAAACGACACAATAATGATACCGGCAATCATAATAATAATGTTTAAATTAAACAACCCCTCAAAACAAAGTTATTCTTAAGAATCCTTTATAAAATTTACTATCAAGCGGGGTGGGGGTGGGGGGGGGGCTGCTGAACATTTGACAAAACATGCATAGAAGTAACGCACTTTATAAGAATCCCAATTAGTGCTCGCAACTGCACATTCTTTTCACGCCCCTGACTTATATTTAAAAAAATATATGACCCACCCGCTTTTACAAAGCATAATTATTTTCCTAACTGTTTCAGAAACAACAAACGAGAGTATCGAGCACTAAAAATATTTGCGACATTTAAAACAAAAACAAAAAGAATCTCATTTAGCAGTTATCGGGAATTTTATTTCATGAAATCAGTCAATTCAGTGTCATCATTTATCCTTCATATTCCTCTTGAAAAACAGCTGAAAAATTATTTTGGGGGCAGGGGTGAAAATTTTATAGAATGTGTTGTCATCGGCAACGAGTCTCTGTGCCAAGTTTCAGCTCGATAGGATGGCAGGAAGTGGGTCAATTAGCCGTTCGAAGATTTTGCCACCCAGAAACACGCGAACAAAAGCGAAGTTAACTTAAACTTTTTTTTTTAAACACCCACGACGCCGGCAAGGAAAAAAAAAACAGAAAACGATTGTTTTATATGTTAAAATAAAAATTCATTAGATTTAGGTCTAATTAAGACGAGGCATCTGCATCTCAATATATGTTAATAAAAGGATAAAAAAAATATTTTGTAAAGCTACATGGTTTTATTAAAAATGCGTTATAAATGAGCCCTTATAAGATTTTTAGTTTTAGTCTTAAATGTCTGAGAAAAAAATTGCCGGAAACCAATACAAATTTTTTCAGAGGACCAGTGTCCAAAAATTAGATATGAATTGAACGCCTCAATAAAATCATCAAGCTACCTCACCGACCACATGCCGATAAAGTAACTTTCTGTAAGATACAGATAACAATGTAATCTGTTTAATTTCTAGTTTAAATCAACAATTATCGTTAATAATGTAATTTTCTATCAAAAGTATCCTTTCACGCAAGCACCTCGATTTCATTCTCCTCTTTTATGGCTCCACAAATTAAATTTTGATTTTAATGTTTAAAAGTTAAGTGTATGTAGTTGAAGCTGAACCCGCACCTCGTCTCACTCTTTTTTGTCATTATGTCACTTATGTCATGTGTGTCGCTGTCTTTGATTCTGAACACTCATTTATTTGTTTTTTTTAGATAAAATTGTATTTTATATTTGACTAAATTGTGTTGGTCATTAAATATTTATTGAGACCTTAAATAAAATTAAAATATGGTATTACTGTTAGAGTAGCAAAAAGTAGTAGCGAAAACCATGTTTTGTCGTAGCGTGCTCAGAGATTTACAGAAATCTGCGGATGTCGGCGCATCCATCACCGGCAATTTCAAAGTAAATAGTCGGATTTATCATTTATGAGAGACTATCATAAAACGGGTATACCCATAGACTGCTATTTTTGTTAAAACTTCAGGTATTCTCTAATTGAGCGTCTTAAGTTCAACGCAAACGCTAAAATAAGGGATTACCTCTAATACTAGTCAGTAGTAACTATAATATAATTAAAAATACGAACTAACTTAATACTTAACCACTAAGACTAAGGACTTTGACTTAGACTTTATGAACTTTATTTAGTCAATTTAGACCTACACTACTGTTACAGTCAGTCAGTCAGTTGCCTGAGTTGCTGAGTTACAGCCGTAGCAGATTTAACAAGAAAACAGAAAGTGGGAAAGAAATAAATGAAAAAGCATACAATTATTATTGGATTATTATAATAGTAAGTAGTATGAGTCATGAGAAATGACATGATGATCATTCATGTCACTTACTAAGACTAAGTTAGTACTAAGTTTCTTATTAGACTATTGTGACTATATAGGGTAGAGTACTATAGACTGATTCAGATTCAGTCATTGTTGACACAAGGATTTCATGTTGATTAATCTGAATCATTTTCTACCTAAATTAAACTAACTCAACTAACTGTCCTAACATTGTATTTTAGAAATAAAGTGTATTGGTAGTTTACTACCAATAACAATAGTACAATAGCTTCTAGGGAGCTATTTGAAGTAAACTACCAATAGCTTCTAGGTCTAGAGAGCTATTGGTAGTCCAATCAATCATATCAACCAAAATTGGAGCTTTAAAAACCAGCTTTCAATGATGAAAGCGAAGTATTGCCCTATTTTTATTACTAGCTCGTATAGTGACAACATCTCGGCACTAATTATAAAATCTACAGTACTGTCACTGTCTGCATTACCCTTCCTCATGCTCAGATTTGGCGATATTGCTATAGAATTATAATTTATAATATAGACCTAATTATAAATTATAGGATACTTATTAACGGGGGGGGGGGGGGGGGTCAAAGTCTAAAAAAATTTTTCCCGCCTTCTTTTTCGGGGGTGGGGGGGGGGTGTCATAGTCTGAAAAAATGTTTCCCAGCTTCTTTTTTGGCAAGGCCAAAGTAATATGTGCATGAAAAATAGTTTATAAAATCCAGCTGTAAAATTTTTGTGTGTGCTAATTATGATTAAAATTATAAATTAAAATATAAGCCTGAATATTTCTATAATTACCATAAGAATAGTTAACTGCATAAAAATTGTGCAAATTAAAAAAAATCCTGTTACTTTAGTTAAATAAAACTGTATAATCATGTGATTAGGCTTAAACTTAAAGATCATAACATAAGCTTAGGCCAATCTTTATTTTGGAACGTGGTCACGTGACAAACACGCTACCACCCCCTGTTATTGATTTTCTGTTGGGAGATAGGTCCACTGAGTATTATTTACACAAGTTAGCCCGCGTTAACTTATAAAGGTGTCAATATTTTTATGTACAATTAAACATTTTCATTGGTGGGTATATTTTGTGCATCTATTACGCAAATTAACTTAACGTCTTGGAACCACATTTTACTATTTATTTTTAATGCTATGCATAATCAATTTTTTAAAGCTGCAAAGAATCCAATGAAAACATAGGCTAAGCAGAGATAAAAACAAAAAAATTAAAAAATCTATACAAAGAAAGAAAAATATGTATATACTGTCTTTTTTAATATTACAGTTACCGCATTTAGAGCAAATTTCAAATTAAAAATATGAAACCATAATCAACTTTTTAACTTTAGTACTTTTTGAGCTACCAATTTTTAAAGTGCGACTTTGTTTGGTATTTTCTACTATGGACGAAGGCTCCACATTTTGTGACCTCATTCTGCTGATCCCGTCTTGCGCAATGACTATATAGTTTATATAAAGGCAACGCATCCCCTTATTACGGTACTAAAATACTATTTACGGACTACTTTTTTTTAACTTTCAACTTTGGCACATGACTATTTAATTAAAGCATTCCCTGAAAAATGGTTTAATAGTTTTTGCACACTGCAAACTCTTATGAATGAAATTCTGACATAGTACCATGGCATAGCCATTATACAAGTGACCGTGAATGGCTGCCCATTACAATATTTTGCACACAGCAAATTATGATCATTTATAATATGGATTCTACCGGGTTTTTAAACCTCGAATTAAAACGTATTTATTTAAATTACTTCTAGGTTCATTCTAAAACACAAGTCCTGTATTTTGAGAAATAAATAATTATTTTTAATTATGAAAAACTTGTTTATTTGTTGTTTTTATTTCTTCTTGCGGAGTTCAAAAGCCGACAATTTGTCATGGGGATTGAGATAAACAAGGTTAAGTGGCAAATTTGACAGTCTTTTGTGCTCGATATATCAGGATTCGCCGACATAAAAGAATCAACATAACTGAGGAGAAAATGCTAAGAGAAAGAGAGAATTTGGCGGTTCCACTTCAAAAAGTCAACATAACAGGGTTTGCGAGTTAACCGAGGTTGAGATAAGCGGGTTCGACTGATCATCATAATAATTTAAGGATAGTTTAATAGACATAAATAGATCATTATCAAAATCAAATTACTTGTGACTTCTTAGTAACATTAACTACATTTTACTTTGGCTTTGGAGATAAATTGATAGATTTAGATACACTTACCACACCTTTAAAAAAACACACTTTTAGTAACTTAGTAACTTGCTTCAATTATCCAATTGCAAGGCATGTCAAAAATTTAAAAAGGGTTATCAACAATTACTAGTTAAGCCAGGTTAAAAGCTTTAGAAAATGAAATAAAACAAACTATTGTATTGTTGTTGTCATTTGCCTATATTACTAATAGAGATTTGTATACCAGTTTTAGTGTTTTTCAATCTTGTTTACCCCATCTGAGCATGTAAAAAAAGTAAAATGCCTCCAAGTTTGTGGAAGAATTACAAAAAATATGTAGTTCTTCACGCTGCTGTTTGGAAATTGAATTTCAAATTCACAGCCATTTTACTCAGGCCTCAAGATTTAAATTTGTATAATAATACATACCGGTACCATAAATAAATAAAAGTTACATTGCAATAAATGATAATAAATCGTAATGGTTGCATTTATTAAAAGGTGTATTTTATAAATGAGTCACATTTTTGTGATGATGTGTGGGGAGGAGAGGGAGGGGGGGTTTAAAGCAATGTGACGTCACATTATAGTTACAAAAAAAAAAAGCCCCTAATAACACACTAAATTACTGATATTTTTAAGATTATTCTTCTATACCGGTACAAAAATATAAAAAAAATTATTTTCAAACTACGATCATTGAGAGAATCAGCAGGTATGCGAGGTCTGAGGAATGGCATCTGATCAAGTTACATGAGATCACAGAGCAGGAGAATCCGGATGTACTGACTTTGAAAGTTGTCAGAATTTATGTCAAAATATGGATATGGGAATCATAGAATTGGGGCTACCATGGAAAGGGAGATGAAACGATCTAGGTCAGGGATTCTTAGATTTTATGCTATGCTGCATTCCCTCTCAACTCTCCCCCCACTCCCGTATAAATTAAAATTAAATGGTAATACAATTTTAAAAAATGAAAATTATTTATTTATTTTCATTTTATTTGATTAATTAACTTAGCTGATACAGGAAAAAAAACATTTACTGCTGCTATTCAAAATGCATAAAAACTGATTATATTTTTAAAGGCAGAAACAACTAGCAATGGCAGCAAATAAAATTTATTTTCTGAGTCTTCCGCACCACAGGGGGTGCTTTCATACCTGTTTAACAACCACTGCTTTAGTTCTAGGGAAATGTTTCTGACACAGGTGGAGTATTCGATATCAATGGGAGGGGATTTTTGTAAGCAAATGTAAAGGAAAATAGTGGACAGATGTATTTTTAGGGGGGGGGGTGTGTGTATAGAGGTTTGTTACGTAATATTGGAGGGGTGGATAAACTTTTTATGATGATTGGGGGGGGTCCAAAAAATTGGAAAACGATGGAAATTCTTACCAAAAATGAATCTTTATCCTCAATCAAAGAGAGATAATATTTGTTGAGGGTATTTTTTGTTACAGTTCCTGTGTACTCATTGTGCACCAATAACTTTACTAATGGTAGGCAGCTCAAAGCACATATGCCAGTACTTGGTTGCAGCAACATAGTCTATCTGAATTAATTAATTTATTTTTAATTGATAACCAAATACACATCCTGTCCCTTGAAAATGAATACAAAATGAAATAGGTCTTTTGAGGAGATTAGCTATTTTATTTTTGATTGAATTTTCCAAAATGAAATTTAGCATGAAGTTCATTGTCATGTAATTAATTTTAATTCCAAATAAAAGCAAATTGTATTTATTTATATTTTTGTTTTTTCAACAGATATTTGAAAATGCCGAAAAGGCTTAAAAAGATCAACTTTAATTTTTCTGATAGCTCAGAAGAGGAAGAGTCTATTTCTGTTTGTAAAGAAAAGACTATTGGCAATAGAACAGAATTGCCAAGAAACGTAATAGCTCATACAAAAAAAGTGTTACGTCCTATACAGAATTGTATCAGTCCAAATGATGTTTCAGAATGTCATTTACCTGACACTTCTGACCAATATTCAACAGGCAAAGAAATTGAAAAATCCTGTGGTCAAAATGTCAGTCAAGCTCAAGAACAATCATTTGAAACTAGTTTTATTAGCTCAAATGGCGATTTATATAAAAAAACGGAGCAGATAGATACAGATATTGAGCCCCTTTGTTACCACACCCAAATGAAGTCTTGTAATGGACAACCTGACTTTTCAGGCAGCTTCTTTGAAGTATGTGATGTTTCTGCCCAGACGAGTTTACTTTACACTGATCTTGAAATGACACCAGAATGTTTGAAATCCAGTTCTGAATTGAAAGATAATTCAAAAGATTATTTTCCATTAAATCAGGAGTCATCTGAGGTTAAGAGTGGCTCCGCTATTGCTCTTGCCAATGATAGCTCAGAAGATGAACAGCCTATTTCTGTTTGTAAAGAAAAGACACTAGGCAATAGAACAGAGCTGCCCAAAAACGTAATAGCTCATACAAAAAAAGTGTTAAGTCCTATACACAATTGTATCAGTCCAAATGATGTTTCAGAATGTCATTCACCTGACACTTCTGACCAATATTCAACAGGCAAAGAAATTGAAAAATCCTGTGGTCAAAATGTCAGTCAAGCTCAAGAACAATCATTTGAAACTAGTTTTATTAGCTCAGATGAGGATTTAAATAAAAACACAGATACAGATGATGAGGCCCTTTGTTACCACAACCAAATGAAGTCATGTAATGGACAACCTGACTTTTCAGGCAGCTTCTTTGAAGTTTGTGATGTTTCTGCCCAGACAAGTCTACTTTACACTGATCTTGAAATGACACCAGAATGTTTGAAACCCAGTTCTGAATTGAAAGATAATTCAAAAAATTATTTTCCATTAAATGAGGAGTCATCTGAGGTTGAGAATGGCTCGGTTATTGTTCTTGCCAGTGCAAGTGAAGACGAAGAGGACTTGACCAGTAACACTGATCTGTGCCAGTTTGGTGTGAATGAACATTTTACAGTACCTGAATCTGATAATGAAAGGGAAGATGATGAAAGTAACATTGAAAACAAGGGTAAAGATAAATATTTAGAAAATGGATAACAGAACTGAGAAATGAAATTTTAATTAATTCTAAGTTTGATATGGATAGAATTATTAGAATTGTGATTTGGTGGAACAATCAGTAAGTAAGCTAATGCTTCAAATCCCATCATGTACCATATGTGCTATATACATACGGTACATTTACCAGAATAAAATTTATGGAGAGAGGGGGAAATTAAAATAAATTACAATTGAAGAGCAATCATGAAAACCACAGTATTAATATTTTTTGCTATAATTTTAGTATAATCACATGCATTACTGCATGGATCTGCAACTTTTAAATATAACTGTTTGGTAACCAAATAAATGCAAGGTTAAGATGCAAATAAAATGAATTGAGATGTTTGAATGCCATGAAAAGCAAGATAAAGTTATTCCCTTCATTACCTCTATGGATGCACAAAATTCTAAAAAAGTGTTTTTTTAATTCCAGAACTTAAGATAAATACACCACACAGATTGCCAGTAATGGACAAGCTCTCTCCAGCTGTTGACCTCATCAGTGTGGACGGTGACAGTGATGATGAAGATAATGAACCTCACTTAACCACTAGTAGATTACAGGGAAGTTCATCACCCTTGTTCTCTTCCAGTCATGGGGTTAAAGAAAAAGTGAAACTTAGCAAGGAATCACTTGATCAAATGGTTAAACTAACAGGAGCACTGTCTCTCAATAGGTTTGTACATCTTAATAATTAGTTAGTTCCCTTTCTCGCTTATAGTGTTTATGTTGATTTTGTTGTTTTATTCTTGCATACAAAAGAAAAATTCAATTTAGTTTTGAAAACAAGTGCTAAGGGGTTTCCCATAAAGGGCGTCGAACAAAATACAATTTTTTTTTCTTTTATTTCCCTCCTCCTTATCTGCAATTGTCAACATGAGTATTTCTCGTCTCCCTCCCCCCCCCCCATCCCAGGGTTGCAGGCGCATATGGCAATTTACTGTGCAAAATGCAAGTAATTATACTTATTATAAAGACCAAAGAATCACTAGATTTAAACTTCTAAATCAGTATGATATGCACTGCTGGTTTGGGGGGGGGGGATGATTTTGGAGGTTATGCATTCTGGGGGTTGTTACAAAGATTTAGTAATAATCCTGAAATCTGAAACTCTCAAATAAAGCCAACAGTCGTCTAAAAATCTGTGAAATTGATGATTTTTTATTAATTTTTAAAAAGAAATTATTGCAATGTTTTGTATCTATTGCTTTGTGTTTACATTCGCTAGATATCATTTATAGTTATTGGTACATGATTTTCTTCCTGTGACATAATTTGTGACAATTGTTTCATTTAGCCGAACCAAGAAGCTGCACTGGCAAAAAATAAACTGAGAGGACACATTACACATATTTTAACATGCTTTACGCTTGCTTCCCAAGATGCAAGATGATTTTTTTTTTACCTCACTCCCCAACTGATTACCCAAAATGTTTTAATGCCCCATACCCCCCAAATTATTGGGAATTAAAAAAAAACAACAACAGCCCTAATGCTGCCTTAAAGAATAATGCATTTCAATATTGCTGCCAAAAGTAGGAAAAAACGAACAAAAATAATTGAGCTAAATTTGTGTTGTAATATATGAAAAACAGTACCTATATAAAGGTAGTTAATTTTTTTTTAAATCAGGTTAAAATACAACCCCCCTTTTTTTTTTTTCTTCCCATTTTGAAACAAATGCATTTCTTATATCCCAGAGCCTTGATGTAGCTAGGTTTAGTGACCCCCACCCCATAACCAGGTGGACTAATATTTTAGCAGCCCACTCTCATGAAAAACTCTACAGTTAGTCAAAAATATCACCCCTCCTTTTAAAAAAAAGTGGTATCCAGGGTGGACTGTTTCTCCGCACCCTTCCCCCCACTTTTCCTTTACCATTGTCCCAATGACAATTATGTGTCTTCCTATAGTCTACAATGTGCCTTCTTGTGGGGGGGGTACACCATAAGTTAGCAAACACTGGAAATATGGGAGGGGTGGAGTTGAGAGAACATAATATGTGGATGTCTCCTAATTTATAATATAAGTCATTTGATTAAAGTCAACCTGTGAAAAAACTCCCATTGTTTACATTTGTCGATAATTAGCAACCACATATTTAGAGTGATCTCCCTTAAGAAGGTTTTTTCTAAATTCTTGGTGGTTTATGAATATATGATCAAAATTTTGCAAATAGATCAGAGATAAAGAGGAATACACGCAGTAGGCATAAAGCAGCATATGGCATTAAAATAAAACAGCTAACTTGTAGATGTTCACAACATCCTTTTAGCCCCCCCTTCCCCAAATTTGCATTGTCCGATAATGAACAAACATTCCCCCCCCCCTTTTCCTTTCCTGTCTCTGCGAAGGTCTAAGGACGACACTCAACCCTAATTACATTATCCCATATCTTCTGGTTCATTGCATATAATCACATAACCCCCTCCCCACTTCTTTTACCATGTAAATTTGTTCAGAGGTTGACAAATCTCAAAATAATTAAGAGTGGGTTCCATTTTCTTATATTTTTTTTTGCAAAGGAGGGATAAAAAAAAAGTATAAGATTCATGCTGCTTTTTGAAAATTTGGGACAGGAATTCCAGCTTAGTAAATTTCAATTGCAGGAAAAATAAATATGACGACTCTTCAAGTGAAGATGAATTTGAAAATTGTAAGTTGTTCACTAAAAAAAATTCTGAATTCTTTAAAGTAATAATAAAATTTGTGTTCAAATAAGTACTCAGATGAAACATTACTTTTTTAAAAATAAATAATGTTTAAATGGCTAAAAAAAAATTAAGTTTTAAATAATTTTATAGATTTGCTAAAGTGTTATGCCATTTATCACCCAATAGATACAATTAACATTTGGCCGGTTACTAACTTAAAATTCTTGTTTAAAATACAGCCTTATTTTGCAAAATTCATATTTAAATAAGAAAATAAATTAAACTAGTTGAGTAATGAAATAAGATTTGTGACATCCAAATCTGTGCTAATTCTATTCTATGCTTTATTTATGTATTTAGTCTTGGGTAAGATTAAGAAAGAAGTCCACATGAAAAGTCCAAGCAGAAGTGAAATGTGAGTTTTTTTTAGTTACTACTGTGATAATAATTTAAAATTTACTGTTTAATGAAAACCATACATTTTAATATAAATGAAATAATTGCTAAGAAATAGGTTTTGATGAATGACATCAATAATAATAATAATGAAGAGAAATAAAAACATAACAAGTTAAAATTTGCTGAAACACTGAGAAAATTATTTGCTAATTTTTAACACTTTAAAATTGTCAATAAAAGTATTCCATATAACATTTTATATAGGATTCCACTTGATGAATTTATAGTAGATGATGATTCCGTGTCACATACTGATGAAGAAGAGGATGAGCTATTTTATATCAAATATAACAATGACCGGTTACAGGAAAATAAAAGGGAAAAAAGGTATTTTACTTATTACTTTTTAAAACATATGATTTGACTAATAGCTGTACTAAAAAAAATTTTGCTAGTGATATCTTGACACTTACTGTCAACTTATTTTTGGTAGTTGCTATGTTGAAAAGCAATGGAAGTACCTGAAACTGCTTGGCGTAAATAATTTGTGAACAAGATTCTAAAATATTAAATTGACAAAAGCAGTGTTAAAATGTATGACCTTGTATAGTGCTAAATTACCAAGGCTGTGGCAAATGATAATTTAATCTGAAAGATGAATACACAACAATGTCACACAATCACCCTCAAGGTTATCATTGCTTTCTCCAATTTTTGAGTGTAAGTTTTAATGTAAATAATGAAGCTGAGTTTTTTTACTTCTCAGGGAAGCATACCCCGGGTTTGATTCTGAGAGTTCTATCTCACTGTCTGATGATGACTCCAATTCTGACAGTGACCACATAGAAACTGAACACCATACATACAGAAGAAATCTGGGAAAAAAATCAGAGAAGATCTCTGCTGATTTATTTTATGACAGAAGCAACATAGAAGCCAAGGAAGATTTTTCTATTGATTTATTAAAAGAAAATTCACTTAAAAGCACTAAATCATTGAGATCTAAATCAGAAGAGCTACTTGAAGACAGGCACAATACTTGCAAAACATCCACGGAAACATTTAAAACTCCATTGCTAAACCGAGGTCAACCAGATAAATTTAATATGCCACTTGCAACAAATCTTATCTAGCCTTAGTTATTTAACTAACTACTACTGACTTATGTCACTTTTGTTATTGTTAAACCACTGTTAAGATACATTATCTAAAATTCAGTGTATAAGTGCTTTTGTATAAATTATTTAACAATACCCTTTGTTCTCATTAGTTTTGCAGGTTCATGCAGCAACTAATCCACCTCCAAGAAAACCCGGCAATATTGGCTTTGATGACGCACTTCATCTTTTGAATTCACTTTCACGGGACTATCCTGAGTATAAACAACACCCAGAAGCTGCCAGGTATGTCTCAGTTTTCCAAAAAATTACCCAAAAAGTAACCCCACGAGTTAAAAAGTGTATGAGGAGAAAGGAAAAAAAAATTAGTTGCATATGTTATCCCCTTTTTTTTTTCTTTTTTGAGATGTAAAAATTAAGGCAAGTTTTTCCCGCCTCCCTCTAGCTTAACCAAGGATGATAGTTACACTTATGTCTCTCACTAATCTCAATGTTATCAAATAATACTGATAGTATTTGCCCGTAGAACTTAATGAATTAATAAATGCTTACGTTTTGCAGATTTGTCAGGAATTTTCAACGGACAAAGGAGGAATTAACAAAGAGACTATTATTTATCTTTAATGAGGAGGTCTTTGAAAATAAGGTAAGTTAATTGATTTATGATGGGCAATGAGAATAGTCTTTTTAGGAGTTAATTGTTCATTTATTTTTAACACTAAGCTTTGGATGAAGTACCATACAAATGAGTAAGAATGAAAAGAACACAAACACACTCTGATATAAAGTCAAATCTCATAAGCTTTATTAACATTATAGAAATTAATTTTACATACATGTCTTGATGTTCTTCACCTTTAAACTTTAAACCATTGTTAATTAAAATATATAAAATTAGCAAATTTAACACTAAAAATGCTTTTGGGAGCAATAAAGAAATATTGCTTATTAAAATATTTTGTCTATGATTAATAGATAATTTTTTTTAAATAGACTGTCATAGCCTGTCTATTCACCTAGTTTTTATTCACAACACGCCTTACATTCAACCTTACCTTTGCTCCCCCATTTTGTGCTTTGATACTGAGGTCACTGATTAAATGTGTAGTGCCAATATTTTTTTACTCTCCCCTGCCTTGATTAGAAAAAGGTTGTTTACATTCTATTTGTTCTAAAGAATTATATCGGGTGATGCAAATTCTTGAATTTCTTTCCTGGAGGTTCCAACTATCTCCCTATAAATAAACCGACAGCTTTTCTAGCCGGAAGAGGGTTTTGCTAATTTTCCTAGACATTTACGAGACATAATATATTAATATGAGTCTTAAAAGATTGTGCTCTTTGTGTGTGTATAAATAATATTTGTATCCTTTGAGGATTGTACCTTTTCCCTCCCTGTGCTGTAACTTACTGTAAGTTGATGTAGTTTTTATTTCTGTGTATTTGATTTTTATTTTTACAAAAATTTGATAGTATAATTAAATTGAAAATTGTTAGTATCACTAGCTTTGGTATCATTTTTCTTACTGTTTTTTTATTCGTTGTTACGTACTGTTCATTTATCTAGCCAAATCTTAAAACAGATTAAAATTTCATAACCATAAAGCGGTATGTAACACGGACTAACAACTTTATAAACTTTCCCCTTTATATTAAACCATTGAAATGATATTAATGACTTGAACTGATTGTAAGATTTAAATCATGAGTTGTTTGAGTGGGATGTTGATCAGGAGAGCGTGTACACCTTTGTCACAATGAAGAAATCCTAAGCCGGTTGGTCAGCTGGTTTTATTTAAAAGTTTATAGGGTCATCAAGAAATCTAAAACAGGTCCAAATGAGAATTGAAGAAGACCGTAAACAATGCCATTTGTTGAGTATTATTATAATGACAACTTAACTATTAACAGACACTGGAAATTTAAAAGAAGGTTTTTAACTTCAATTTGAAATTTTGTGAAATAGAATTATTTTACATATAATTTCTGTGACTATTTATCATCTTTGTTTTTTTTTTAAATTTATCCCTTCATCAGGCTATGATAAATGAAGATGGGTGTTATAGCCAAACTCTGCAAGCTAATATTAAAATAAATACAAAAAGTAGTAGTCAAACTCTGAAAGTGAGAGCTCTTTATTTTCTCTTTCTGTAAAGTCATACAAATTAAGCATAACTTCATTAGTAACGTGTTAGGCTTTCCTGAATTTTAAACATATTTTTTTCAGACTTCATCTAGATTTATATTGGCTCTTTATCCCACATAAACGCAAACTTTTTTTCAAATTTTATGTGCCATGGATTCTAGTAGAACCAAGGGAAGGGCTGGGTGATGCTTTTGGGATATTGATAGAAAAATCAGTATCCACGAAATGCTTACATCCATGTTCAATGTTATTTTTTTAACTGTTTAAAAATTTTTAAAAATTTTGTTGTTTGTTTCAGCTACCAAAGGATCTTGAGATAGAATGGAGCCAAAGATACACAAAGACAGCTGGAACATTTTGTTATAGAGGCACACCAAGCAACTTTAAAGCAAAAATAACTTTGTCAGTTAAAGTTTGCGATTCTCCAGGTAATAAGCCCAGTTGATGTCTAATTGAAAATTGTGCTTAGCTTGAAGGCAACATGCCCCAACCCCTAAGAAAAAACAAAAGAAATTATATTTTTAAGGTAATGTGACGGAAACTATCAAAAAGTTTCAATAATTTCTGTTCACAAAATGAACAAAATTTTGTCCCTAATGAAAATAGAAACATATTTTTCTTTTTCTAGTGAAATATTAATGTTAATAATAATTATAGATTTAGTCTTACACGTTTCAATGACATCTTTATTTATTTATTAGAACGTGTGAGAAATACCCTTGCTCATGAACTCTGTCATGCTGCTGTTAAACTGATCAATGGAGCCAATGAAAGCCATGGACCAATCTGGAAGTCATGGTAAATTCTTTTTATTAAAATTTTTTTATTCTTTTCACTTACAAAATTAAAGGACATCTTAATTAAATGTACTGCAACTGATGATTAATATTATGGTGGTGGTATTAAGTATTAAGTGGTATTAGGCCTCATCATCACTGGTTTCCAAAATGTGGCCCTCTTAACCTGAAGAAGGCCGGCTCAAAACCATAGTTCTACTACAGCTATATTAAAATAGCAAGGTAGCTGGTCTTACGAAGGAGAAAGAGCATGAGTAAAAACCTCAACTGATAGAGGCAGCTATAAACATGGTGTGTTTTAAAAATGATCTGTTTATGTTCACCTGACCATGTGTCTAATATTTTTTTAAAAAATGGTGTCTATTCTACAAAACTTTTCTTTGATCTCTGTAGTGTACAACTCTCATGCAGTTAGTTGTCCATTCTTATTTCTTTGGACCATTGATGCCTTGTACCTAAAAGGTTGGGAATATGAAAGTGACAGTCTCATTTTGTTCACGTCTCTTGCTTACCTGGTACTATTAACTCAGTGTTTTGATGTTGACTGCAGGGCTAGGAAGATAAACAGAAAGTTTCCCTTCATGCCAACCATAGCCAGATGTCATGATTATCAGATAAATACCAAGTATACTTATCAGTGTGTCAAATGCAAATACAGGTGAAGAAATATTTCCTACGGTATATAATTAATTATATACATTATTCTTTATTACTGCATCTCTACTAACTTTTCTTAAGTCATTTTAAACTTGTAATTTTAACATAAAATGTTCTGTATTTGTAGAATAAATACTTTTAATGGACATATTCAATTCTATTTTTAAACATTTGTTAGTGAGTATCATTTATAGTTTAGACAACAGTGCAAGTTACATACTCTATTTAATACTTCTAAATATTGATCTTGTTTTCATTATAGGATAGGACGCCATTCCAAGTCATTAGATACTGAAAGAAAAGTTTGTGGCTTTTGCCTTGGCAAATTTGAAGTTTACTTAACAAAATCTCTGAATTCCATAAAAGGTGATAATCCAACAACTCCAGCTCCAAAGACACCGAATAAATTTGCATTGTATGTCAAAGAGTGTTATTCAGAGAAGAGGAAAGGGACAAATTTGAAGCATGGTGATGTGATGAAACTCTTAAGTAAAGAATTCGCAGAAAAAAATAAAATTTGCGATCAATCATGTCAATAATTTTGGAAAACCTTGTTTATGAATCCATCCAAAAGGATAATAAAATAAATTGATTAGTGATTACAATTGACTTTGTATTTAGTTTTAGGAATCATTTCTTCCCATATGAATTTTTTTTCAATGCATAGCTATATCTAAAACTTCGTTCATGGTGCCATCCATATATCAAATATGCACTGGGGAGGGGTGAGTGGAATGTATTCTTTATGGTTGCAGAAAAGAGGGACGAGAAGGGTCTTAACATACTCTTACCTTATTGAGAAAAATGTATGCCATTCCACAGCTTTAGAAATTTCTTCACTGCCCTCCCCTCAACATCACACCAGTAAGGTAGCATGCTTTTTTGTTGTTATAAGCTGCTTTAGGCTCATGGCATGCATTCCTCTACTATTGCTAATCCATTTGGAAATTTTGAAAAAAATTGTAACCAATAACCACCTAGAATTTAGAGAAAAAAATCATGAGGGTAATCACTCTAAATATTTGGTTGCTATCTATCAAAAAATTTACACATGGTGAGGTTTTTCTCTGGTTGACTTTAATCTAATGATTTATAGTAGGGGCCATCCATTTATAACTCTTGCTACGCCAACGCCATGCAAATATATTTTTGTTAGTTTTCTCCTACTGTTGTGAGTTTTAAGGCCTTGAATGGCAGCAAATTGAAATTCAATCTTCCCACTAATCGGAGAAGAAAAAAAAAAGGGGGGGGGGGGGAGCATTAAAACTTATTAGATTTTCTGATGGAATGAAAGGATAGCTTGGAAAGCAATGCCGTAAGCATGTTAAAATTGTGACATGACAGACACAGATGTACGAATCATCGTGCACGAATGATTTGACTGTTGTGATATCTAGCTAGTGGAAACACAAAACTGTATGATGATAAATACAAAACACCTGATTTCTTTTAAGGGGAGACTCATGTGATTTAAAAAATTTCTACACATTTTAACTTGAATGATTTTTTAAATATATGCACCATTAACATAGTTATTCTATTGCATTATGAAATTTGATATAAACATTTACTTTTTTTTATTTGAGGGCATGACTGATAGAAAAATCACATTAATTTGCCATGGGGGGTCTATACTGAAAACTAGCCGTCAGATTATGTTCGAATTTTCTAATCTTCTCTGCATAATGTCATTATATTGTTCTTAAGAGGATTTTTAAAAAAATCTCTTATGTCGCCGTTCTCCCCCGATTTGAAAGGAAGAAAATTATAAACTTTTTAATTGCAAAAAGGTTTCTTGAATCTATTTATATGAAGAATACAATTATAAATATAAAACGACAAAACTGCCAAATCCCCTGAAAAATCTGAAATCCCCCCCAAACCGGGAAAATTTCTGAAATGATCACTGCTACGAAATGAATTCGATAAAGTAAAGTAAATTATTAAAATCCTCATTATGGAACAAAAAGATTTCTTTAAAAATAATGCACTTCAAATTTTGTAGAGGTGTTTCATTTTTATACAATGAAATAAAAATAGGTGCTTTTTTTAAATAGAGAGAATTTAGACTGTTTTTTTGGTTAAGAATATGTTCATATGATGGGAAAATTCTCAAAGGTAGGTAGTTGCAAAGGCCAACAACATTTTGATTGCCTTCTCGTATGCGATTCTGAAAACCTTTGCACCTCTTTACGTTTTAAGCATAAGCCTCACTAGGACTATGAATGCAAAGGTGTAGCCCTGCCCGGGACATCATCACAGTGGGTAGATACCCTCACAGGGGAGTTGACACCAAATGAAAACTAGTAAATTTGACAGAGCTCAATCAAGTCGTAATAAGGCAGCAATCAGGTTGGCAAAAAAGAAAATGAGTAAAACAAAGTATGGGCAAACAAAAAAAGGAGTACAACAAACGTGTCGGCAGAAAGCCTTCGTCACCGAACAAACAACAGAAAAATCAGAATTAATGTTTAAAAAGCACTTAGCTGAAAAGTAGTATCCTGGAGGGCAGCAACAGAATTATTATTTTTTTAATTTGTTTTCATAAGTATGGAATTTTAAGTACTGGTACTAAAATTTCTATTTTGCAAACAAAATTTTATTATAATTATTTTTATTTTAAGCGAAAAATTAGGAGGTACTTTGTCGATGTGGTTTAAAAAATGTCACCCAGAGAAGAATCCTGGATATAAATCCTATTGTATTTTATATTCCACGTGGTTGTCATTATATTTTGTTGATGAAAGTGGCGTAGCCAGAAATAGTGTTGCCCGGGGAGAGTCAAGTTTTGACACCCCACTTTCACAAAAAAAATTGTTGAACCTCTGAATAAAAAGAAAAAAGATCCGCCCGGGGGGGACACACTAACCACAGCCCCTTTCTATGCCACTGGATTGGCGATAATACTAAATCCACTGTTGCTGCGACATCATTATTTAGATTAATTCAGACGATTTATGTCTTTTCTTTACAAAAAACATTTTCTAAAACAAACTGTAAAAAAATCATAATTTTTTATGCTCTGGGAATCAAGAATTGACAGTACCGGTACTGTACCTAGTACTAGTATCAGCGTGGCGAGATTTATAAAGCAGTTTTTGCCACTTCAGAAACAACAATAAATGATCCTGTAGTGTTTAGTATGACATGAAGCAATGCCACTCGTCAGTTCATTGAAGGATTTCACTCGCATTCATTTTCATATGATGCGACCAGTAAAGGATTAACAAATATTATCTCGCAAGGAATTTATAGATTTACAAAATGTGCTAACAAATTTGAATATTGGTATCTCAGGCATGGATGAATTCAAATTGTGTAAAGAAATACTCTCTTATTACTCATACTGTCATGCAAGAAACCACGATTGAAGACTTGTACATTTATTGATGAATGATTTTAACCTTTAAATAAATATATATTTATAAGTTAGGTCATTAAATAATTATATTTACACTAAAACTGTGAAAGTTAATTATTGTTCTTTACAACCCTGTTATAAAAATCAGAGATCTTCTTGGATGTTCATCATAAGCAATATTTAATAAAAAGCCAAATATGCACATAGTAATGTATATCACCTAGCTTCCTTTGGTTTGGTGCAAGAGGATTAGTTATTTTAACCTTAGAAACTACCTGTATAACAAATGTTGTTTTTTTTAGATTAAGATTGTGCTAGGGTTCTTGACTTGTACATTGAAACTATTTCATGATGCCAAAGAGTGGATACTTTAATAAACATGCTTTTCCAAAATTTACCTACCCTACTAAAAAGTATATAATAAATGGATCACACACACACACCCCCCCCCCCCCCAACACACACATTTGTGCTAGTGACTAACAACCCTTACGTTTTTGGGGACATTTATTTTATTTTTTTTTTTTAAATTTTGGGAAAAGCAAAAAGTATATAATAAATGGATCACACACACACACACCCCCCCCCCAACACACACATTTGTGCTAGTGACTAACAACCCTTACGTTTTTGGGGACATTTATTTTATTTTTTTTTTTTAAATTTTGGGAAAAGCAGTTTGTTTTAAAATTTATTTTTTATAATTTTATATTGATTTCTTGTGTACTTTTTAGTCTTGGAAGATGTAATAGGAGATCAGGAAGTGGTTTGAAATATATGACTAAAAAAATAAAAAAAGCATGGAGAACCCACGAAATACAAAAATGTGAAAGATGGGTGGTGACCTTTCTGTGGTAAAAGTAAAAACTTTCTTGTCATTGTTAATTGTTGTCGGGAACAGAAAAATTAGCAATGCATAAGGAAACAGTGTAAGGAAACCTGATGTCCCCATCATTTTCTGTTCCGGTCACCAGTGACCTACTGATTAAGAAGAGTTGTATTGTCATAGGGATGAGTAAGTGTACAAAGTTTCAGCTCAGTTGGAGATCTGATCATGAACTGGATCAAAATTGAGTTGTGAGATTTTACCTTGACCAAGACAAATAAAATCAAAAGCTAAATAAAACAGTGTAATTATAAAGTCAAGATAGTGCTTGTATAGAAATTGATTTATTTCACTTAAGTTTCTGAAATAAGTTTGAATTTGCCATGCAGTGGAGTGGGTATAATATTGAAGAATTTTTTTTGTATAATTGCACCCTTTTGGACTGGTAAGTATAATGGGCTATCTGGATAAGGATTTAGACTTTCTGTTGAAATAACCACAATGCCATCATAAGCAGCTTTTAAAGTCCAGTTTCCCTCCATCCAGACATTTTCACCGGGATAAAAACGTATTCCATATTGAGTGGCGAGCACTTGGTCTTGATGCACAAAGGTACCATCATGAGCCTTTATTCCTCTGTGTTTTCTTATTGTTCTTCCTATTTTGTTGCGGACAGTACCACCTGCCTTTTTAGAAGCCAATCTTGATGGTTGAGAGTCTAAATAAGGTAGAGCTCGTTGCAAAGAATTCATGGTGTTCAAAGCCGAAGAAAGCTGCTTCCAAGCTGGTAGCAAAATCTTACTCATTTTCTTTTATATGTGGTAACTGCAAAACAAAATCAAAAGTATGATCCTTTGGTTAAGTCCAAAATAATACTAATATGATGATTTAAAAAAAAAACATTAGACCACTGTTTCCCCACCCATAAGGCTGCCGAGGGATTTCCGTGGGGTAGCTGACTGAAACACTAAAACTAAAATAAAATAATGTTTTTTTTAAATTTGTGTCTTATTGAAGTTTAAATAAATTCATAGTACTGCATCTATTTTCCATTTGTACTCTCATTAGGGGTCATCCACAAAGACATCACAACATATGCCAAACCCCCCCCCCCCACCGTAACATAGGGTCCCTGGGAAAAAATCTATATTCAGCAATGGCGCTGAGAAAAGAAAATTTTTTGGAATAACCGGCATAGCAGAGAAAAATATAATTAATTATGAAATATGCATAGTAACATCCAAAGGCAATATCACATAAAAAGCAACAGCATGACAAACATAAAATTGCTCAATACTCAATATTGTTATAACATCATATAAAATAAATCTACATTAAAAACTGTTGACCCCCCCTTCCCCCAACACCTTTCAGCAAAATCGACAAGATCAACAAGACTTGCCAACATTTTTTAGCATGGTATTCTCGGCAATGCTGACTGAAGCTTTTCTTGACAATAATGACGGCATTCCTATAAGATACAGGACCACGTGGAGGGCTATTTAATCTTAGAAGACTGCAAGCCATTACGAAAGTTAAAGATCTTTCTCCAGCCTTCTCCAGGAAAGCATTACAAAGAACCTAAAATATCAGTGAATGGATAGAATCTCTCAGCAGTGGAAAAATTCAAATATTTGGGCAGCACAATCTCGAGGTCAGTAACAATCGATGATGAGATCAACAACTGAATTTCCAAAGCAAATGTTGCATTTGAAAGGCTCAGCAAGAGTGATTGGGAGCAAAGAGATCTTGTCACTAAGCTGAAAATATACAAGGTAATCATATTAACATCTCTCCTATAAGCTAGCAACAGGGCCGGCCTTTACTTTTAGGGTGTGCGACCGGTGCCCTTGCACAGGGCGCCGTGGCCAAAGGAGCGCCTGGAGCAAATATTTAAATTCCATAAGTTTATTATAGTGAAGTGTGAACCTCGGGTCCAGGGTCGAGAAACGATATTCTAACTTTTTGTACACTGCGTTTGCTTAGGGCGCCATCAACAATCTCCAAAATAGGAAACAGCATTGCATGGAAGAAAAATAGAAAGTGCAATAAAAAAAGATATTCTGACACAAGTCAACAGTGTTTGATTTTTAAAAAAAAACAACATAGGTAATAAACTCATTACCGAATAACTAGTTTTTCCGTTAATGATTATACTAAAAAGGGGTACCAAGTTAAGCTTTCACAGGGCGCCAGCAACCGTCCGGCCGGCCCTGCTAGCAAGATGTGGACAGTGTAAAGCAGACATTTATTGTTCGTCTGTCGAAGATCGACGATGACCATCGAGTCATCCAGTGACTGATGACTTGCGCGGGTGACTTTTGTTTAAAATGAGGAAGAGTTCAGCAGCGTCAACCTCACTCTCTCGTCCGGGCCCACCATATCCAGTGGCAAGACTCTACGTCAAGACGACCAGGGATGGGTATGGTTGCAGGAATTGTCTTTGTATGCACCTTACGGGACTCCAACTCCGGGTTTGAATTCTTCTCTTAGATGAGTTGCCACCAAGGTTAACTAGTCTCATCCATGTGATTTTTTTTGATTGACTGGCCTTTTGCTGGGATTGCACTCCAGACCACCAACTTGAGGTTTGCTCAGTTTTGACCATTCGGCCATCCAGTCACCCACATAGCAGACATACTGGACAGCTAAACCATCTACACCAAGTAAACTTCTTGGCATAAGTTGGCAGGACAAAGAACCTGACAAAGGTCTACAATGGGCTGACTTTATCAGCATCCACACACTCCTACAAAAAAGACAAGCCAAATGGCCAGGACATGTTGCAAGAATCCCAGAAAGCAGACTTCTTAACAACTAATACTCTGTGAACTCTCCGAAGGGAAATGCTCAGATGGTGAGCAGAAAGATGCTGAAGAACTGTCTAAATGCTTCACTCTAATCCATGGACATTAACCTTGATTCGAGGGAAAAACTTGCTGTGGATTGTACAAGCTGGCATAGCAGACTCACTGAGAGTTCCTAGTGTGGATGAACACAGAAAAAAAGTCTTACAAAGTGCGCTCTTTTGAAGCGATAGCGCCAAAATTATGGAACAGTTTGCCTCAATCTTTGAGGGGAATTGAAAATGATAAAAAATCATTTAAGAAACATTTAAAAAATTTTTGTTTAAAGAGATTTAGGAAAATTAGAGCGCAGTGAGCATGCTAACATGGCATGGATACCAGCGCGATATAAATATCAAAATCAATCAATAAATCAATCCTCAGATAATAAGCTGACTTTTTGAGCTATTACTTCAAAATATATAATTTTTTTGTTATTGCCTGTGTTTTTTTTCACCCTATGTGGTGTGGAGCCTGAAATGCATCCCTTACCTTCTTTTTTTTTTGTTATTGACATCACCAATTAAGTTGGTGACATTTACTACCACTCCCTTCCCCCACCGCCCTTGGGAAAGTTTGGTCACAGTTACAATTTCCAGAAGGTCTAGGTAGAGGAAGAAAATACTCTTTGACAATTAAATTTGTAGACTTCCTGTTCTGGAGGATTCTGACTCTCTCACTATAAATAAGATGGTAAACTGTGACCAGCAGATTAGCAATATTTTTTTAACAACTTTTTCCTGTGTGTGTGTGTGGATCAATATTTTTTACATTTCTAGCATACTACTTTTTCACTTGCTGTGCTTTAAGTTAACATAGTTTTTATTTCTGTATACCCGGTATTTGATTTAATAGTATGATTAAATTGATTATTGTTAATATTAATATCACTAGCTATGGTATTGTTTTTCTTTGAATACTGTTTTTCAGCCTTTTGTTACGTATTGTTTATCGAACTAGCCAAATCTTAAAACAGATTAAATTTGTAAAACAAGATAACAGTACGTAACAGTTTACTACGACATTAACCCCTCGATTTTAAAAGAAGAAAATAATAGAATATCATAGACTACTTAAATTCAAAATCTATCAAATCTATAAATATGGAGAATGCATATATAAACATAAGTAAAACATAAATGAGTAAACCCCTCATTATGGAACAAAAAGCATTTCTTTGAAAACTGTTCACTTTACATTTTGTAAAAATGTTTCATTTTGATAGGATGACTTCAAAGTTGGGGCTTTTTTTTTATACCAGAGTATTTGGATACTGTCTTTGAGGGTAATCAATTAATTTCTATGCTTTGTTTTTATGTTCATTATTAAGTCGTTAGGCCTTAAATTAAGGTATGTCGACACTGCTGATTTGTTGAATCCACTAATATCTCAGTGGTGAATCCAAGTTAAGAGTCCACTGCACTGACACAGATATCCCACTTAATTGTTCACAAAGAGCATGTAACTCTTTAAATAAATAACGTCCGCTTTTTTCCTTTAAATATGATTTAAACAATAACCACTTGACTTATGACTTATGATGACCTATGTAATGAATTTCTTTTTTTTTTAATATGTAGCTGCAACCATTTTTTTTAAACAAGATACTGTTCATCTACCAAATCTTTTAATAATTTTATGGTTTGGAGGTCACCACAACATGAGGATCTGTATTTAAGGGTCGCATCATTTGGAGGATTGAGAACCACTGGTGTGGTATATCAACTAATTATAAAAAGTTTTGGACTGCGATAATGATAAAGCTTTAAAATAGATTAAATAGACACAAACAATTTGTGTCAATATTACAATATAAGGTAAGTTTTAATAATAATTTTACAGAATACAAAAGTATACGTTTCGGCAAATGCCTTCATCAGTACAACAATAACAAAAAGACAAATAAGTCAAGCATAATAAAAATAAATTAAATTTACATAGACATAATTCATAATATATATATATATATACTATATACAGATCCTACCTAAAAAGGGGAGGAAAAAATAGGAGTGGGCGAAAAAAAAATGCATATAATCAATTTTATAAATTTGATAACATATTTTTAAGTGATCCATGCCCATGGCCCTAATGATAATGCCCTAAAGCCTAAAACTTAAGTACTTTTTTAGTAAAATCATTCTTTGTCTTAGTAAAATCTTAGTCATTCTACTTTCTACTTTGACCACTTATTAATGTTAACTACTTAAATCTCAATAATCCCATGTTTTAAAAATGCCTACCCAAATATAGTTGAAGAATCTCCTATAATACTGAGTTTTGAAGAAAAAAAATAATCAGACACTCTGACTCTGAGAATGTCAAGAAGAGGGTAAAATTTTTATTTACCGTCTGGGCCGGTTCATCCCGTAAACGTGGTGGTACCGGAACTTAACTTTACTACGCATCCGACTTTCATTGTTATTAATGTGTCTTAGTGCATAATTTTTTAAAGTATCCGTTTGGATAGACAATTTAAATATTTTTCACGAATTAAAGAGCTCTTCAAAAAAACGTGTTGACAAATAAAAGAAAACATTAGACATGCAGCATAGTAGGCTCATACTCATATAGTTTGTAGTGTCCAGCATATTTTTTGGTACAAAACTGATTATTATTGAGGTAGGCAGGTAGGGCTAGATTTTGATTTAGTTTAGGCAATTTAATTGATGTTCGGGTTTAAGTTTATGGATACATTTTAGGGTTCAGGTTAGGTTTAGTGGTAAATGTAGACAATTATTGGCAATTGGTGCCTTGAGTGAGGCATGAGGTATCACACGGCTGCCATCTATTTTGCCATGACCCGTGAACTTTTATAATTCACTGTCACTGGTCACTAACAACAGTGAAGCCTAACCTGCAACCCTCAGCCTAAATGTATCCCTAGACTACCTAACCTGAAATGTAACACTAAACCTAACCTGATGCCGATGCAATTCTCTGCATTAGCCGGCTTAGTGACAGTGAATTATTTGCGTGTGTATCGACTGAATTACGCGAAGAAAAAGCCGACTGCAGGTCGTTGACGCTTCTTGTCAAATACCTAGTTACTAGTTGGATACAATAAAGTAGCTGCGTTCACAAGTGACAATGAATCATGAAATTTATGGGCTAAATCTGAGGACGAATACCACGGCATCTTTTGGGTGTTTATTATAGTTGCAGTGAATTAGTTACGTTGAGGGATCGATTTAGGGTTCAGGTTAGGCATAGGGATCGATTTAGGGTTCAGGTTAGGCATAAGGATTGATTTAGGGATACATTCGTGTCAACAAGATGGCGGCCATCGATAAAATAGTGCTATTCGTCCTCGTAATTTACCAATTTATGTACCCTAAGTTAGTCCTAAGACATTTTTTCATTGAATTTTAAACTTTTATTCCTAATTTTACCAAGCGTGACATGAGTTATTTTATTTTTACATGTATACCATCTTGGTTGCAGTGAACCCATAAAAGTTCACGGTTCACTGCAACCAAGACGCCGGCCATGTGATACTCACGGCGACATCTCTTTGCATTTACCTTGGCTCTATTTTTTTTTTTTGCTGGCATCCGTCCGTCATAATGTGGCTCTATTAAGTAAAGTCTATTCAAAGTCTATTGACATTGGTATTTAAATGTGCTGTTTTAGCTACAGTACTAACAATACCGTACAAAAATTAGAAATGAAATATTAAAATTTAATTAAATAATTTATTGAGAGATTCTTTAACTTCAATCCCTAAATCTACTATTCTACCTAGCCTAAATGCTAAGTCAGTACCCCTAACGTAAATTTATTCCCTCCAGCTTCAGTATAAATTTACCCCTAAATTTAGTCCCCCCTAACATAAGTGTAAATTTAACCATAAATTTAGTCTTAAGACTTAAGTGTAAATCTTCAAACCTAAAATCTATGGCCTAATGTGAACCATAAAACCATGTGCTCGTGTGCTACAGTTACGTACTATACTGAGAAAGTGGTAAATTTGAATAAAAAATTAAAACCTAACTTACAGTTTAATCAAACACACATTTACACAATTTATTGCAGGCTCTACCAAAAATAAAATCCAAAAGTTGTCTGAAAAATCAATAGCCATTCGAAATTGGCGGAAAAATTTAGCCTCATTTTATATATAATAATTAACTGCTGGTAAAAGAAAAGTTAACTTTATTAGTAAAAAGCCAAGAATAAACAAAGGGGAGAGAATCCTACACAAAAACTCAAAGTGACCCATCGATTATAAATTAGCCCAGGTGTTGACACATAATGTTTGATTTGTTTTCGCTTTAAAAAAATTGATAGTGATTCCTTGATGATGTGCCACATCATGTGAAAGTAAAATCTTTTGCATGTTTTAAAATTAATATATTTACTTACAATATGGGGGGGGGGGGGAACCAATCCATATATTATTATTAATACACTAAAACAAAGTAATACTTTCATACCCCCTTCAGTCTGTTTCACCTGTACGTTTTTGAAACCCCATCCCCCAATTCATATTTAGAAATAACCTTCTCACCTCCTCCAAAAATCAATTTATATATTGCTATTATGATGTACCGGTACAAGACATTTTAACCAATGCATCATAGCCAGTGTTAAAAAAATTATGTCACAGGTTTAAGCCTTTTAAATTATAAATCATGAATTTAAGTGATTTTTTTTTGTTAGATTTGTCTATATTAGAGAAATAAATATATTTTTGAACTCTCATAATTTTAGGATACATTTTTTTACTCATACTGAAGTCCATTCTTTCATAAGCTGACCCCCACTTGTTCTGGTCAGGAAAAACAAAAAAAAGTGTATAACCAGCTCACAACCTGACCCCATAAAATAATATGCTAGTCTTAAGCAGTATGGTACCAATCAAAGATCATTGAGCAGGAGATATAAAGATTGTTATAATCAGCTTTTATTATCTATCATTATGTTCGGCAAAAGGTTTGACCATTTATTTCCGCTCTCTTATTTTAAAATTATGTTTAAAGCTTCTGGTAACATATTTCAATCTTGTAGAGCAGGGGTCGGGAACCTATGGCTCGCGAGCCAGATGTGGCTCTATTGATGGCTGCATCTGGCTCGCAGACAAATGTTCGATTATAAAAAAAAAAAGTCACATTAATGGTAAGAAATACTCATTATTGATTAGCAACAGCATAACAATGTTATTAAAAAGAATTTAGAGACATACTTATTGCATTTTTAGTGTTGAAATTACACAAAATGCACACATTTACTTGAATTTTTAGTTTTAAACATAATGATAATGTATGGCTCTCACAGAATTACTTTTCAAAATATGTGGTGTCCATGGCTCTCTCAAAAAAAAGGTTCCCGACCGAGTGTATCTGTGTGCAAGATTTAAAAAATGAGAAACTTCCCCTTAGTGCATATATAATATATGGATTGGCCCAAGCCAATAATTTTTGCTGGTGACAAACTTTTTTCCCCTTAGCTTAATGCAAAATATATAAATTTGACTTTTGCATTGAACAGATTCAATATGTTTGATTTTGAACTTGACACTAAGTGGGATGTTGACAAGTCAGCAGAGTCCCTGAACACTTCATTATTTGGAAAAATTAAGGTAAATCTTCTGATACCGGGTAGATGTCAAAGTTCAATTAAAATAAGTGACCGGCCTTAATGGTTTAATTATTAGTTTTAAAATAAAGAAAATGTATTCAGAAAAACTGTTATCAGCTCCATTGTAATATAGATTAATATTTTATTAAAATACACATCTAACTTTGTAAACAAAATGTAATATCTAAGTTTGCTAAGTCAAATATAACAATTTGGAAAACATTTTTCAGAAAAAAAAGACTCAGACTTTAAAAATTGCTGAATCAACATTTACAACTAATGCTGAATCAACATTTACAACTAATGCTGAATCAACATTTACAAAGCATGCTGATAGTGATGATGAACATTTTTCCAAGAAAGGCAGAAAAAAGCTTAAGGAAATGAGAAGGAAAAAAAATAAAAAGGAAAGAGTAACTGATAAATCCAATGCAGACAGTGAGAATCATCACAGTTCACCAGTAAAGAAACTCAGGAAAGAGGCACAGCGTGAAGAGAAAGTTAATATTGAAATGGATAATAATAATAATAAACAAAGGGCAGACGCAAAAGCTCATAGTATTCATAAGGTTAAAGTAATAAAAATGAATAAAAAAATTGAGATGAGCAGCCTACTGGGAAAGAGTGGTAGGAAGCGAAAACTCTCAACTTCAGAAGATAGGGTCACTTTAGGTGGTAATAAAGCAAAAAAGTTTAAAAGTGATAAAAATGTAGCTAAATCTGAACTGGGGACCAAAACAAATGGAGACAGTATAGTTGGTAGCAAAGTAAAACATGAAAAAAGTGGGTCTCAGTTTGATGTCAACAGCGCTCCTGAAGGGGCTACAAAGCCAAAGAGAAAAAGGAAAAAGAAAAATACCAGCCTAAAGAATAAAGAAAAGCAGCTTGCTCTGAAATCCAAAATCAAACCATCCTTAGCTGTCATCCCAAAGAATAGTGAATTGAATAAACCCTGTGATCTTGATAGTGCAAAGGAACGTGACCAAAATAAGATTAATGAAACAAGTATAACAAGCAATGCTTCACAAAGGCAGGAAATTTTAACAAAGGAATCATTTAAGAAAGGCAAACTTGTTGCTTCTGGCAATCAAAAGAGTGATAGGTCTTTAAACGGTGTGCTAAAAAAATATGACATTGAATCCAATAACAAAGCTGTAATGAAGAAATCAAAAGCTGAAATTCATGAACTTCATTCAACTAAACAACTGTTAAAGAAGAAAAACAAAGAAAAGAAGTCAAAGAGTAAGAAGGAAAGGGGGAGCTCAAACCTGTCTTTAAGTGATCAACAAACGAATTACCCAAAGTCAACAAAATTAGAACCTCAAAAGTTGAAACAAAGTGAAGAAATGAGCAATGCAATTAAGAATACTGGAGTAGACATTATTTCTAAGAAAGACGAACGAAAGATTAAATTATCATCAACTGTTCCTTTTGATCAGTCTGACCGGAAAAATAGAAACCAGAATAATAAAGACGTTGAATCCAAATTGAAAAAAAATGATCAGCCTCAAGTTTCTTCATTGTGGGGTAAAGCAGCAGTTCTGGCACAGCAAGCCAAGGATAAGCTGAAATCTGCTCGCTTTCGATTCATCAATGAGCAGCTGTACACCTGTACTGGGTCGGAGGCCATGAAGATGTTTCGAAGTGACCGTACGGCTTTTAATGTGTATCATGAAGGTTATGAGAAGCAAGTGAGCAAATGGCCTGTCAACCCGGTGGACACGATCATTCGGCAGATCAAAGATAAGTAAGAAATCTTCACCTTTGACCCATATTTGTCATAGTTTAACTGTTTTAGTACCCTATCTTGCATAAGATTTACAGATATATTTTCTAATTTTAAGCAATTTCTTTGTGCTTAATAATAACCAGATATCCCTCCAACATGCCAGTCAATTAAGTTTCTGAACTCATTTACATTTTTTAGTTATTTCTTGCGTTGTCCCTACTCTAAAAAAGGCTGTTAGCAGAAACATTCTCGTTTATTTTCCAGTCTTTTCATTTCAAGCTTTAACATGTCTGGTACTTTGTTCAACTATTTCCTTAATAATGAATATTGAAATTATGTGTAGGGCAGTTTTTTTTTTACAACAAACATTTGACCATCTTAATAAGCAGAATTTAATAAGCTGTGTAAAGCATCCATCATATTAATAATGCTTACATACAGGCCTCGTAACTTGGTGGTGGCAGACTTTGGTTGTGGTGATGCCAAAATAGCACTGAGCATTCCACAGAAGGTGCACTCATTTGATTTGGTTGCTACAAACAGCAGAGTCACTGCATGTGATATGTCTAAGGTAAGAGCTGAAAGTGCCCCTCTTATCAATAATAATGGCATGAATTATTATTATTTTTTTTAAAGTATCATTTTAAAAATATATCAATTGAAGTAGTCCATTTTGTAAGACTATACTTTATGGTCAAATTGTACATCAATAATACCGGGACTTAATAATACATCCCTTCACTTACCTGTGTATTCATAATAATAGATTAAATAAAACACCTACTCACTCATCTATGTATTAGCTACTGATGCAAGTTGTTTATTATAATACAAAAATAATAAAGTGACAATAAATAGAAGCTATATGTATTTTATATTTAGCACATTTTGAAGAATAATAGTCTGACCATTTGTCCTATTGGGAAGTTACAATTTTTACTCATAAGATCTCTGCTCCTATCCGTCTAAAACCTTTAACTAGCCGATTATTTGATCTTATGGCTAATAATAATATCTTGTTACAGTTTTTTAAAATTCTCTTTTAACAACATTTTTATAAGAAATTGTGTGAAATATATTTACTCTTTACATCATCACCAGACCCCACTGCCCAATGAGAGTGTGGACATTTCTGTATTTTGTCTCTCTTTAATGGGAACCAACATAAGTGATTATATTCATGAGGCCAACCGTGTCCTGAAAATTGGGTAAGATATGTATTATGGAACTAAACGACCTATAGGGAATAAAAGTACTTAAAATACATGTTTTCTTTTGATTATTCATTTCTGAATAACACAATGACCTACTGTTTCAAAAATTTTTTAATTTTATCAAAGAATAATACAACGCGGATCTCTGCCTGTTCTTAATAGTGTACATTTTTTAATACATTTCAGAGGCCTGTTAAAAATTGCAGAAGTTGTCAGCAGATTTAGTGGTTTGAGTGAGTTCATTGGTGGGGTCAGTAAACATGGCTTCTTGCTCCTGAACAAGGTGAGGACATCTTTTATGTTGGGTGATGCCGTAACATTACATTCACAGTATCCTGTCTTGATAATGGCTAGTAACACTTTGCTGGAAACTGTCAATGGCATGATACATGCCAGGAATACTGTGCATGAAATTATTCACTAGTTAATGATGCACTGATTATTTGATGCTTGTAAAGTACTGTGCTGGAGTGTTAAACAGAAAATTTAAATAATTCAATTTTCCTGTTGTTTTTTTGCACATACACATTTATCACTACCAGTATATACTTCAGCTAAATAAGGAAATTATTGTTGGTAAATGTGAACAAGTCTGGCTATAGCATCATGTGTTGCCATAAGATAGTTTCAGTTGATGTACTGGTTGTGTCTTTAATTAGTTGTGTCTTTGATTGCTGGCAGTGTCTGATTACTTGTTGTGTTGTTGATTACTTTTTGTCTTTAAATACTTGTGTATTTGATTACTTAACTTGATGTGTCTACTTGTGTCTTTGATTACTTGATGTGCCTTTGAAAAATGACTTATTCTATTGAATGACTTCCACAGAGGGACTTGAACCAAATGTTTTATATGATAGATTTCAAGAAAGTCAAGTCTGTGAAGAAAACATCAGCTGGAACCATTAAGCTTAAACCTTGTGTGTATAAAAGGAGATAATTGTCTTATGTTGTCTTTGAATTATTAAACTTTGTGTTTGTCAGGGGAGATAATTATCTTATTTTTGCCTTTAGAAGGTTAAACCTTGTGTAAATAAGGGGAGATAATTATCCAATGTTGTCTTTGGGGCTAAAACCTTGTGTGAATAATAATTATTATATGTTGTCTTTGGAAGAAGCATTACATTATCATGAAAGAAATTTTAAGTCTCTTGTTTGTTGAATTATTCTTGTCCTAAAGTTAGTCCAAAGTATGCATGGCAATGAGGACCATAGGTCATCAGATCAGAACGCAGAGGCTTTCTGATTGGATTTTAAACCTTTGGGAAGGATTAGAGGAAGGCTCCCAGTCTGCATTGAAAATGCATATATTGTTGATATTGTCTTTTCTGAGATCATCCAACCAAGAGATAACAACATTGCTTACCCCATAAACCTGACTCCAAAGAAAATACCAACATGAGTCACTTATACTTATGAAAATGTCTTTAGACCAATTCCATCTGAATTGAAATGCCATACCAGCATAGAGCATAGATTCTTTTTGGCACGACAGTGCAAATTCCGAGGTGGCAGCAAACTATCTGATGGAAGTTTTGAAATGCTAAACACCTGGAGTTATTTCTCCTCATAAACTTAACTTGAAAGTTGGAGCAGTAGTGCAGTTGCTACTAAACTTTGCCTCAACTAGAATTTTAGATGACAGTTGGCTCTGTTAGAGACTGTCAGGGTAATTATTGTAGAGTTTATGCATAAATTTAGGTACATTCTGGTGACCCCCACCACTACACTGTCGTATGAATCTTCAGTGCGTATGTAATATATGGACTGCCCTTTACTTTGGCAGGGTGCGGGATGGGGTATGAAAGTATCTTGTTTTTTTGTATACATACGGATGTCCCATTGTCTAATCAGTTACATTGCATTCAAATTTGGCTACACTACATTTACATTACAGACGTGCACATTGCATGGATGATTTTAATGTTATTTTCAGTGTTCCTTTTTCAAGACTACATATTTTTTTAAATACATTCTCAACTGCTCCGCACAGTGGCGTTAGATTTTGACTCTAGTAAACAGCATTTTTAGGTATTCTTTTAAAAATTCACTAAGCAGCTGTACAATCGTAATACCCCACTTTTGTGCCATCACTTCTCTTCCCTTCTCCCAATACAGCTTGCCGTAGTTTTAGACCCCAATAACACAAAATAAATTCAGGCTTCGAAACTTAATGCAGAGGTGGGAAATCCACGGCCCGCCACTTTAACTTTAAATGTTATACCCCACCGGCTGTATCACAATTGAATTTATTTCTTCATTCAAATGATCAAATAGCGATTATTTTAATTTATGGCATAAAAGAAAATTATACCATATATATATGTATACATGACTTTTGTGGATGGTAGCTGTACAGGCTTTTGGTGTACCCGACCCCATTTTGAACTGATAGATTGAAATAAGTAACAAAAATATTTTAAAACTAGTAACTAATAAAATAAAAATAATAATTTTTTTTTAAAAGCAAAGTGTGGAATGATACAAAACTAGATTCAGGTATACGCAAATTGCAACCTTCGTTTTGAATTTATAAACAAAATTCTGGGCAGGGGGCTCAGGTTCCTCCCCAAACCCCACCCTTCTGTTGTTTGCAGTGACTTCGGCAGGTGTCCTCATTTTCCGATCCCCCACCACATCTTTGTCTATCAAAGTGGCATATTTTTGTTTACAATAATTTGAATAATGCTCTGAATATATAGGCCTATCTATAAACGTCAGTCATCTACTTAGAGAAGTGACAGGTGATATTCTGTTTCACAGCCTACGTGGCTCACAGGTATAATAGCTATTAAAATATGAATTAATTAGACATCCCTTTTAGCTAAAAAAAATTGTGTAACTGATTGAAAACATTAGTGCCCTTTATGATGGTAAATTAAGGAAAATACTTTAAAAAAAGGTGGTGGGGCTTGCGAATGCGTAGGAATAAGACCGTCATCACCAACAACAACATAGATATTGTCACATCATTAAAATTAAATATTTTAAAATCTAATTAATTAATTTTTAAGAATATTTCTTAAAATGATTTTAAACAGAATTTTATTATTAGGTTATCAGATAAGGTAGAAATACAAAAGTTATTTAATGCATTCAGAGACAAATGTTTTGACGAAACAAAGATTATAGCAGCAGAGAAACATTTAATTGGTTGCACCATTTTTTCAACCTACAAAAAGACTTCGTCGCAAGTAGTCGGCCAGACCTTTGGAACCACTTATCGCTCTAGCATTCAAAGTTATTCGTTTTAAAAAATCCAGGGGTTGCGGGAACCACTCAACATCTTTGCTTGCAAGAAAATGCATTTTGATATGAATTTTTTTTACAGTGAAGCCAATATCTGGATGTTTTTCCCGAATACAGAAATTTGTCTTCAAATTTCTCAGACAATGTCAGTCAGTGTTGCAACTGGAAAAATAATTGTTTCTAAAATTGAAGGAAACATATTTAAGATCTGCAAAGGCTCATATCTTTGGCTATGCTGTCTCACTTAGTAAATGATGTTACCATTCGATAGATTATGAAGATGTCATCAGTGGTTTAGCTACAGCAAAAGACAGAAAATGTGCTTGTGTCACAAATGGCCATGCTGGAGACGGGAAATGATGGGTGTGGGTGCCCCTCAAAAGTACAATAGACCAAGGAATTGTTAGCCTGACATCAGCAGAGTTTATGATAGTACAGGGGAGACTTGATAGATTGGAGAAATCGAGACTCCAGGGGGAATGGGTGTCACAAATGTTTTCGATTAACGAGTTTTTATAAGTGGAATGTTCACGAAGACCACGGGTAGAGTTCGATCAATTATCAGTAATAATAAAGGTCTCAACATGATAGATGCTAACAGTTGGTTAGGGACATGGGATAGACGACCGGGAGTAAATGATCCGGTCGGGGATTGTTTTCTTTCACCTAGCAATTCAACAGTGGGATTCTACTCGTGGGTAGTTTGGCGAGGTCTAGATATAAGCTAAAGGTTTGGAGACTCTCGGGGAGTAGAGGGATAGCAGTTGAAAGGGAACGGCAGAGAGAGATCAGGAGACAACAGCTGACTAGTTGTAGAGTAGTTGAGACGAAACAGTGAACAGTCATAGCTTTAGAGATTCATATAGATAGCTGACAGCTAGCGAAGACTATAGAAGAGCTTTTTATTGAGTAATAAATATATTCTCGTTTATCATCTACACACCTGGAGTTTGTGTTATTTGAATTCATCAAGTCTACATTGTGCTTTTGTCTGTCACCACGCCTGGATACCCACAATATAAATCACAGAGAGGAGCGGTCCTGTACTGACCACTACTACATCAATACAGTTTGTGATAAGTCAGGACCGGAGCCCTCCTCCGTAACAAGCGTTCTGTGACAGCTTGTACGGTACAATGTTATAGTGTGCTAATTTTTTATTTAAAAAATTGTATAGTTACGGGATGCTGAAAGTTGGAATGGTTTAGTGTTTTACCATTTCAATAAAAGCCATTTTGATGCTTAACAGATTAGCTTTTTATATCCGTTATACTAACTTCGCTTTTGTTCGTGTTCGGCTGGGTGGCAAAATAGATCCACTTCCTGCCAACCTAACTTGCTGAAACTTGGCACATAGACTCTTTGCCGATGACAATACATTCTTTCAAATTTCCTGCCTGACTCACAACCCCAAAAAATCAGTTTTTCAATGGGAATATGAAGGAAATGATGCCACTGATTTCACGGGAAAAAATCCTGATAACTGTCCTAAATGGGATTCTTTCTAAAAAAAATAGTGCATGTGCTGTATATTTTCCTCCACTTTTCAAAATTTCTTTTTAAAAATTAGAAACAAATCGCTTGTTACAAGTTGTTAGAAACATTTTCTAACTGATATAAATATTTAGGGACAGATTCAAAACTAGAATTAGTAACCTGTAAATAATGCAAAACTCATAAAGTGTTGAGGTTTTTTCTATTGGTGGTTTTATCCAACTTGTGGTTAACAAACATGTTCTAGCTAGTTACGGAAGTTTTACCATGTTTGAAGATACAGAAGAAAATATTAATATTCGTTGGAGTTTATTCATTATGTAACTCAATTGTGTGGGGCCTGTTCTTACCCCCTTCCAGCCATCTGAGTTGATTAAATTTGCCATCAATAAATACATATGCATACAATCCTCAAGAGGATGTTGGCCAGCTAGGTTTCAACAATAAACACATTACACTTACCCCAATGATCAACTCTGCACCACATAGTATTAATACATTTTTTATTACATGTATTATTGATGTATTTTATGCTTATTATTATTTTTTTTTTACATACAAAAAATGTATTAAGAGCAAGGGAAATTGTCTGAACACCAGGAGAGAAATGAAAGACAGAAAGTCTTGTAGATGCAGTAACACAAAGAAACTTGTGTTGAGAAACTTGGATTGGAATCTGATTGGTCAAGTGTTTAAAAAAAAAAAAAAACTTTATTTTAAGGAAAATTAAAGTTCAATGTCAATAAAAATCTACAAAACAAATTAGTTGATCAACTTTCATAAATTTCATAAGAAATTCATTTAAATTTAATGAGGAGAAGAATCCTGCTACATGAATGACTAAATGAAGTCGAGATTACCTTGCTAACTCTAGAGATGGCCACTCGTGTTTTAGGATAAACCTATTTTTTGACATGTCAGATTATGGGGATTTTAAGCCAAGATTTATGCAGGCTGAGAATGATGTAAGAAGTAACAAATATAATAATTATTTTACTTTTTTTATCTAACTACTAACTGTAAAGGTAATAGTTAAATGGAAGGGAAGAAACATTTAGTATTATAACTTATTATTAAGTCTAATATCTGGAACAAAACACAGCATATCTCAATAATAATAATTATCTTGTTATGCCCTGTCAATATATATGGCGTTCCTTATGAGGAACATGAAGATTAATATTGTATTAAATATGTGTTTAAAAAAATTTTAAAAACTGAAATAAAAGCACTTCGAAATTCTTAGATTAAGTTATAATCAAAATAACAGCACAACAGGAAAGTATTTTTACCTGTTTGTTTCTTTCTAAAAAGCCTAATTTTAAAAAATAGCAAAACGTTGCTGCTACCAAGTGCAAAGTACAAAAGTGATAATAATATAGGAAATTGGACAGCAATGGCACAGTGTAAATGTAAAGATGAGGGGGAGAAAGATTCTACAAAAAAATCTTCATTTAGTTTTTGACAAGACAAATCATTTTTACAGTCAAAAGCTAAATATTTGGGGCAGTACTTACATCTCTCTCTACCCATAGGAGGATGCTTATGTGATTGCTTACTCCCTACCCACAGGAGGATGCTTACTCCCAACCCACAGGAGGATGCTTACTCCCAACCCACAGGAGGATGCTTACTCCCAACCCACAGGAGGATGCTTACTCCCAACCCACAGGAGGATGTTAAGAATTGAGGACATAAAAGATGTATTAAGCTTGCTCTTAAATCACAAAAATTTTATTTATACAAATCCTTGAATTCATGGGAGATCCAAAAACTACTGCCCTTGAGAGGAGAAGTATTATAATCAATCAAGAAAACAATACATATATTGGATGCAAAGCTATAGCATATTAAACATGGTATATTGAAGGCTGGCACGGTGACACACTCAGACTTAAAAGTGAGGTAGGGGGTAGGCAGACATGCCAATGCTACCAAATATAGAAGCATGTTGGTGCCTACAAAAAGCCTGGAGTTTTCCCCTTTAAGTCTAAGGCTTGACTGGCATAAGATAAATCTTCAATGCACACATACAAATTTTCTTTTTTTTTGTAGAGTAAACCCTTTACGAGTGAGAACATCTAATAATCTATTTAGAGAACATCTAATAATCTATATACAAATTACAATAGCAGTTAAAATACATTCATTACCTAGTTTACAAGCCAAATATACAATCCGAGTTACTAAAATATGTACATGGAGAAATGATTAAGAGAGTCTTATGGTGTTTGGTGAGTATACAGACTGACACGTAGGTCCACACACACATGTACGTCCACGCCACCGAGTGCTACGCACAGACTTATTAACTAACAGAGAAGGCACAGTACACAGGGGTTGTCACTAAATTGATAGACACAGCTCACCATTCCAGCCAAACACTTGAATCCAGTGACATTAAACATATTGCTTCTATAGTGGAGTTCACTCTTGTGATGGCAATGGCTCGTTCAAAGGAAGCTTTAAAAACCCATTAAAGTAGCTAAAGCTAACAACCAACTGTTTTTACTCACAAAATATTTTTGCTTGTTTGATATTTAAATGAAATTGTTTGTTTTTTTCTCCATTAAATATAAGCTTGAGGGGTAAAAATGGGATCTTACTTTTTTTTTTCTTTCTTTTTTTAAAACCAAGCTTATGTAACATTTATTCACAATCGTCTAAAGTAAAAGTTAACAAAGTGTCCTCCATGTGTGTAATACATTGGTATTCATTGTGACACCTAAATAATGTGTATATATATTTATATATGTAATATACTGGCAAGAAAGGGAAAACACTGTTTAATTAAGGGGAGACCATTGGCACATAACAAGTCATGAGTACCTGTAAAAAGTCTATTATTGTATTTCAAGAGCTTATAACATGTCATTTTAGAACATTGGACTAAAAACTAGTTACAACTTAACTGACATACATAACAGATCATTGTTTATGTACATTTGTTGATACAGAGGAATGTTGTCTTGTTACTTCAAACATCTTATCTGTTCACCTATTCCAAGGTCTTAAGCTCAAATTATTCAACAAATATTTGGGGACATTCTAATGCTAGAGCAGAAAAATGCCCCCTTTAAAAATATTTTGAAATTTAAGATTGTAACTAAAACTGTCCAAAACAAAACTTTAATTTTTAAAAATATTCCTACAAAGGATATTGAAAGCCTAAACAATTTCCAAGATAACAAAGGATAGAAGCTTTCTATTTGTTTTGTTTTTTGAATGAATTATCAATTTGTTAAGATTATCTTGCTCAAACAATATCTATATATATATGTATGTATATATATATATGTATATATATATATGTATATATATATATATATATATATATATATATAATATATATAGAGAGAGAGACAGAGAGAGAGAGAGAGCTGCTCTTTGTTAAGTCAAAAGAATATAAGGATAACTCCAGAAAATGATAGTTGATGAAAAAAAAGAGGACATGTACAAATAAAACAAAAACATAGGTCAGTATTAAATATATATATATATATATATGTATATATATATATATATATATATATATATATATATATATATATATATATATATATATATAATATATATAGAGAGAGAGACAGAGAGAGAGAGAGAGCTGCTCTTTGTTAAGTCAAAAGAATGTAAGGATAACTCCAGAAAATGATAGTTGATGAAAAAAATGAGGTCATGTACAAATAAAACAAAAGCATAGGTCAGTATTGTACTGCCCAAAATCAAGCACTATCAACAATATTATGCCTGTGCTAATTAAAAAAATTAGGTGCTACATAAAAGAAAACCAACTTTCATTTTCTACTGCAAAAGTTCTAAAGTGATATGAGATGAATCATGATGAATGTAATAGTCACATTTTGTGATTTTACAAGAAATTTTTTTTAAAATATCAGAACAACTCTGAAAACACTAGAAAGAGAAAAAAAATTAAGTCCATATGTTAATTTTTTCTTTAGACCAGCACTTTCAACAGTTACTTTGCTATCAATAATATAAAACGAACACTGTAATATCATCTTCAAGCTACATATCGATTCAGTCATTTTATCGAATTCCCAAGATTCCCATTTCCTCAGTCTTTATAAATTTAGAACTTGTGCAGTTAAAAAAATTAAATTATTTCTGATATATACATAGCACCTTATCCAACCTGCTGCCTGGAAGCAGATAGACTTAATATCTTAAAGGGTAATGACAGTTGTGTTTTTTTTCCCTTTCAACCATGTCATTATTTTTAATGTCTGTTCTACGTAAATATATCTCAGCCAATATGTAAGAAAATTTGTTAATAATTACGTTACTTATTCTTTTGTATCATATTTTGTTTCTTTGTTTTCTTGTTCATTTGTACAGTTTAATCATTTCAATATTATCTCCCTTCTTTGTCAAATGTATAAATTAATGCAATGACATTAAAATTGGCCAAATTCTTTGAGGTGATTTCTTTTTTAACATTCAGTAATTGAAATAAAAACAGTAATAGTAATACTATTAAATCTTAACTTTAAAAAAAAATATTTTTTTTATATATCTACATTAAATTTAATTAGTGATTATGTTACCTTTCTGCACCAATGTGACATTGTGATTAATATTAAATGAATAACTAATTGGAAAAAACATGGACATTCAGAGTGGAGTTCTTATCCTTGGTTTTTATGCCCATATTAAAATAAATTTATTAATTGACACCCAAATTGATGACAGGTTTATTTGTTCATCCATAGATCTTTCATGACCAAAGTGGGAGGAATTAAAATGTCAGATTCCCTGACATTTCCTTTTTGAAAGTTGTTGCAATATTATCTAAATTTCTTATGGCCATTTCAATCATTTGGAAACATTATTGACTATGCATCATTTTATTTACATAACAAAATTACTGGCAATATAAAAACACACTGTTAAAAATATTGATCTATTATAACAGAGCCCACCAAAAGCCCCAACCAAGCACATCATTGTTTCAAAAAGCACATTTCTTGATCGAGTTATTTTTGTATTAGTTATTGATATATAAAGAAGATTGCTCTATATGAGATAATCAACTTTAAAATAAGAGATATAGAATTATTCTGTTGATGCACGGCCTAGTAGGTAGCAAGAGCTGATTGATAACATCACCCTGATTGTTTCACTTATGCTGACTCATAACAACAGCATGGAATCATCTTTTGCCCACACCACTAATATCATCCATCCATTCAACCGTCCAATGATATCTGATGAAAGTAAATCATATTATCAACACTTTGAATCCCTTGCCATCTTCGGATTCAATCAATAACAACATATTCAGCCCTGCTCATATCCTCTGTATGATTTCTGAGTTACATTCAGCAACATCCTCAACCACCATCTAATAAATCACATAGCTTTTAGCTTTTCTAAGAGTTTCTCTGTTTCTGACTCATCATCTGCTAAAGAATGCTTGTTGCTTTTGTTCTTGATATTTTCTTGATCCACTGATGAGCTTAACTTGGAGTCAGTAAAATCTATTTCCCTGACAAGTGACCCATCCAACAAGTTTTGACGAGACCTGGTCCGAGCTAACTGAGCCCTTCTTTCAGCTGAGAAGAAAAAATGGACACATCTGTATTAAACAGCCAAATCTTGTTTTAAATTGTTACTATGAGTCTAACAACATTTAAATAAGACATTTTTTAAAATTTACTTGATATCTTTGCATTTTTCTATTCTATCAGTCAACTATTTTTATTAAATTAATGTTTACAAAATTGTGTATATCTTTGAGTTTAGATATTCGAGACACTTTTTGCCATTTTTTCACTGAAAAAAACCACACAAAACTTCAGGTGAAGGTAAATAAGATGATATGCTGATTGAGGGGATGGGGTATAAGAATAAATGTATGCCAATATTTCAAATGTTAGCAACTGCTGTTTTGGTTTGGCTGACACAAACACCTGTGCTCAGACAAACTGAAAAATCAAACCACGCATAAATCAGACAGAAAATTTTTTTGGAAATGTGTTGTTTGCAAATCTTTCACAAAAATGATGAACACTTAACTTTTATTTATAAATTAAATGCTTTTCACTTCCTTCATTTTTTAAAAAAATATTCTATTTTGCATTGACAGTTGCTTATGAAATAATACATGTTTGTATAGTCAGTGATAGCTGTTATGGAACAATACAAGGATGTTAAGTGGACATATTGTTTATAGAACCCTGTATACATAACACCATAATACACAGAGCAGTTCAAGGCGATAATTAAATGAAACTGCATAAAATATTTATTGAACAAGCCCCCATGCATGACTGCAAAAAATTTTACTTTTACTTTGGCTGATTAAAAAAAATGTGTTGCTTGTAAAAATATAACTATACAAACAGCAGCATTATGTTTTTTTTAATAATTGGAAGGGGGGAAAAAAAGCTTTAAAAAAAAAAAAAGATGGGGGAAAAAAATAAGGATTGAATATAATTAATTCCACTCCATTTAAAAAGTTTTTATTATTTAATACATTTTTGGGCGGAAAGAATGCCTATAACCAGTGGACTTCTAGGGCCAGATAAATAAAAATTATAAAGTGTAAATTCAGAAACTCATAAATAAGTGCATGTGTTTTTTTAAAAACCTTTCTAAGAATAGATGAAATCATAAAATTATATATTTATTGGGGTAAAAATAATAACGAAGCCAAAAAATGCATGGTCCCAAAATGGCCTGACCTCACCTAAAGGGAATAAAATTTACATTTCAATCACAAACAGCTACCCAGGATCTCCCAAAGCCTCCTGACGCTAGGGTGGTGTGCATGAGAAGAACAAACAATAAATTTCATGGGTTAAAAAGGTCTTTAAGTACACACTGCCATCATGGTTTAATCAACTTCCTTTTACGAATGGAGGATTGAGTTTCATATATTTGATTCAAGCATTCCCTAACATTGTTTTCCCCAAGACCTAACACTGAAGGGGAGAAAGGGCTATAATGTAGACAAGATTGGTTTGTTGTTTTCCTAGATTCCACTCAGATCAAACGTAAACCTATAAACTTCCTCAGCAACCATAACCCGGACAGGCAAAATTTAAAATGGAGGGTCGGATCTGTTTTTCTTGTCACAAATAAGTTTCACTTTGTCAAATATAGTAAACTATAAATTAGTTATAATAAATGTTTACTTCCCCAAATTAATTTCTCTTTCACTGCACTCATGAAATCTCAGAGATTGGTATTGTGGGAAACGTGTAGGTCTTTGGGTAAACTAGTAGTCCTTAACTGTTTACCCGTTCATGTAATGAGAATTAGCACACAGAAACAAATGGGTTTTTACATGCTACAACAAGACCGAAGAAGACTTTGCCAACTTCTAAAAGTTCATTTGATATCCAAAAATCTAACAGTCAATAATACTCTTAAGTACCCTTATTTGTGTTAATTAATATCTTTTATAGGAGGGAATAATCTTAAAGGTGTATCATAATGTGTCGGTCGATACATTGCTGCAAGTCATGAGTGTGGTGGCAATAAGCAGTGGGATTCCATAGCTTTTAGAATGTAGTAAACTTCAAGAAATTTAAGCCCTTTACTCATCTCAAAATGTCTCTATGACCATGTATTTATGACCATGTATCTAAGACTATTTTAAAATGTAAATTACTCAAATAAGTTGAATCAATTATGGGACAACTGCCCCATGCTATCCCTCTAAAAAAATATTAAAATAATTAGATGACCATACATATAACAGCTAATTTGAAAATGTTATCTTTTCTCAATTTAGTTGCAGTATGTAAGCTATCTTTAAGGTCGGTATAATAACTTCGACAGTTCAAAGACCACACAAATATTATGGATTATCGCTTTATAAATACATCTATGCTATCGCTATATTTACTTTTTAAGACATAGTAATCTTGATAATTGAGCATGTTAGGAGCCAATGGTGTTAGACAATGGTTTAATACGGTTTAAATAGCTAATTGATAGTGATATAGAAGTATAAATAGCATATGATCGATTCAATTACATGGTCATTAATAGGTGATCTGTTAGAATCTTTCCGATTGTTGTTTGTTACCTGCTGAAGCTGTGGGCAAAGTTTTGGATTAAAGACGATTAAAATATTTAAAAATGAGGTTTGAGGTTGCTTTGGAAAGGTCACATTTCTAAAATAAAACATTAAAATAATAACATGAGTTAATTAAAACAAAAACAATGGAGAAAAAATTGATGTCTTCTTAGTGGTTGGAGATTATTCAGCTAATTGAGTGAATTAGATAAAGTGGATGATAGATGATCCATAAACAAATGGATAGCAAAAAAAGATAATTAAACTAAAAGCTAACAATTTTAAGATGTGTAGGCAAAGTATATATATGCATTCACACATTATTGTTATTCTTCCATATGCTAAAATTAATTAAATTATTTTAAATTAAATGAATGTATATAATGGAAACTACATACATTGGTGAACTATCTAATCAACAGAAATCTTTCAACAACAACAACAAAATATGCAATCATGCTCTCACAACACTGTCAAGGTCCTATAAAAAATTTGGCTGCAATATCACATCATTTTATGCCCTTCATGCATCAATCTCAAAGTCTGTTGGAATAAAATTAAAACAGTTCTCTATTTGCCAGTGACATTAAAAAAAAATTTCAATGGAATAAGAGATTGAAACGCTCTATCAGTACACAATTAATGCTTCCCACATAACATTCTTGAACTTCATTTATTGTATTAATGTCACACATCAGTAATGATGTCATGTTTAAAAATTATTTAATAAACTTGTATTCAAGGATGTTAAATGATGATTGGAAAGCCAATAATGGATTTTGAAAACAATTATGGATTGCTGTTTTTTTTTAGTATTGCTGATTAGTACTGCTGCATTTCCATCATTTTTTCAGCACATTTTAATTTATACCCACAGAAATTTTTTAATTTTTCTAAAATTAAAAAAAATCATACAGTATAATTAGTTGCTCAAATTCTGACTTCTGAAAAAAGATGAACTTACAACTTATTTCTTTTATGGCTGCTTCTTGCTGTGTAAAACAGTAAAGTAATTATCTTCTAATTTCACAATCAGAACCTGATCACCTCAATAAAAAAAATCTTTAAATCCCTTCAAGATCTTGATCAATTTTTTTAGAACACTAATCACATAAATAGTTGCCTTGGCTTCATAAGGAAATGAAATTATAAATATTCAACATCGCTCAGCTGCAACCAAAAGATTTAGGCATATCAACACAATGAAGCTTAGGAACAGATGAAAGCACCATTTACTTAAATGAACTTATAAAAAAACAACGACACAACAGATTAAATAAGGTGCTTGGACGTGAGGAAACTCAACCACAAAAAAAGAAAAAGTAGCAAAAATACAAATAGTTGACAATGCCACGATAAAAGCAATAACGTCAGTGACTTCATTGGCAACACCCAAATGAACATTAATTTATTCTATGGTTAAAAGGAAAAGTTCTGTAACAATTCATCTTGTTTCTAACTGAAAAGTTGCTTTCTTACTGCTGTATGTTAAATGCAATATTATCCAATCAAAATTGTGTCTTCCCAAAAAAAAAAAAAAAAAAAAATTATTATAAATTTAGTTAAAAGGAAAAGTTTTGTAACAATTCATCTTTTTTCTAACTGAAAAGTTGCTTTCTTACTGCTGTATGTTAAATGCAATATTATCCAATCAAAATTGTGTCTTCCCAAAAAAAAAAAAAAAAAAAAATTATTATAAATTTACTCCATTCTGGCTCCACTTGCAATTCCGAGGGTTGATTATATTCAAAGAGTCATTCCTGATATATGCCATCGTTATGTTAAGTTAATAATTGCTTGAAAGCAATATGATGTATGGGAATCGATAAGTTTTTATTCTTATTTACAACTTATTTGCCATTTTAATCCAATTTCTATCAAATTCAAATCAAAATGTGTGAAAAATTAGAGCTTGATTTGCATGAGAAAATGACTCATGGTATTATAATTATTTTACTATTTTCCCTATTTCCTTCTATTATAAGTTAGGGAGAATTATGGAAACCATAAATGGAAAACTTTGTTGCTAAAAGTTGGAGTTTTTTAAAAACAAGGTTCAATTTTTTAAATAGTAGATACTTGTGATCTGCCTTCATTTCCAATACTTTTAATCTTAAACATATCAGTGGGTCTGGTGCTAAAAAAAAAAAAAAACACAAAATTCTACAAAAAAACATTTGCTTCCTTAATTCTATTTATAGATGATACAAATAATTTTCTTTCATATCAAAACAATAAATTATTAGATAGCTATGAACCACTCAGAGAAGATGTTTATGTCATAGAGACCATCATGCAGATAAAATAATTGGTGCACAGAAAGATCTCATGACAACCAGCATCATCAGCAGATAGACAACCAACATTTACAAGCTTACATGAAACACCATGTGCAGACAGGTACCACACAGCCTTGCACTGAACATGAATACACTATAAAGACCATGCTGTAAAGGGTACACATATAGAGAAATATCAAGCCAGTGACATGTAAGAGTAAGCTTTGCACTGTGTCACAAGACCATGCTATTTTAGACTTTTGTTTAAATGTTCACCTCTGTGTCCACACCATTTGTTTTCCACACTCGAGAACGACTCAGGTTAGAAAATCGGTCTGTCAGTGATATAAGATTGATTGTGCATTGGCATACAGATAATATTTTATGCTGATAATTTAGTCATCTTACTGAGTAATAATCCTAACCGCTTTGATCCCAGAGACTTATTAGTAAAAAGAAAACTAAGTGACTCTTTAGAAATACCCTCGGTCGTGGAGTTTTGGGGGATTCAAATTTTGCCTGTGTCTGTTTCATTTTTAAGATAACCTGGTAAACAAATGACTTTTGAACTAGAGCACGGAATACACTTTTGGCATTTACTTAACAAGGTCAACAGACATCAGAGTCAAAAACACTAAAGGAATTAGATAAACCCCAAAACTTTCTTAAATATATTTCTCTGTGAATAAAAGACAGATAGTTGATTGGAAGCACTACGGTTCAACTTTTGATTAGAGGCCTGTTGGGTTTATAATGAGGAATATTTTCAACTCACTTCCCAATTCCCACACCAGACTAATCACTTTTATAAATTTATTATCCAATAAAATCAATTGAATAAATCCAACTTTCCTTTGCTATTTACCGAATGACAGGGATTAATTATTTTAACTGGCTAAAATTTCCTAACTAAACTGAAAGGGTCTTCTCTACTGTAAGTACCATGACTATGATTAATGTCTTCACAATTAGATGCCCCATTTTGAGGCCAAGAAAAATTAATCTGACCCATAATCAGAATAAAAAGTATCATCAAAAATTAATTTGAGATCACTTTTCCAAAAATAATTTGAGATCATTTTTCCACCAAATGACGTGGTTGGCCAGCATCCATATCGGTAAAGAGTATATTAATTAAACATAATCGTAGAAGTGTGCAATAAAATGTGCAAATAAAATATTCAAATCTGTACCAGATTAAGCAAAAACATTACTAATATGATTATAAATAAGAATGGGCAAATTTTGATTTACATCTGGTGTCTTACATTGGAGTTTTTCACTTCCTATTTCCCTATTTCGTGATGTACAAAGTGCATCAGGCTCATAAAATGTGTCATTTTCCCCACAAACACCCAACATCATAAGAGGATCAAAGGGGTTAGTTAAATGGATGTGCTATCAATATGTGTAACTGGTGCATATGTGTTGGTGCAAGGTGGCACCCAGGATAAAGAGCAAAGACTTAAATTATGCAATCATCATATTTTATAGGTTTCCCTCTTAACCCTCTTGAGATGGCCCTTATTTGGAGTTTGGTTGCCCACAAAACAGACCCCATTTCACAAGCCTGCATTAAGTATAAATTACATAAATATGAAGGTAAATCCATTTTAATTGTTCAACTATGTTATAATAACACCTGTTATTTCATCTCAGATAATTTTTGCTTATTTTGTTTTCAACTCTTTGTCATGAAAAAGATTTTAGCGTTGCTTACAACCACGTGATCACCCATTATTTTCTTCTCTGCGTTAGATCTTAATTTGGATAAAAGCTTCTTTAAAAATATAGTATAAAAATGAATGCAGACCTGGGTACTCAAGAAATAATGTAATATTGTATACAGTAATATGGTTGACAGGGTGAAGAAAACTGTATCATCACATGAAATATTTTGTATATTAAAAATATATGCACAGCCAGTGAATGTGATAATGTATGTTGCAATTACAATGTAAACAAATCTAAAATGAATGAAGAGAGAATGAAATAATTAACCATATAGCCTGTGTGGTCAAATATTCGGGGAGACAAATGAACATCATCATGATGTGCTACAGGGCATTTAAACACAGTTTTCAAAGATCAGGTTTTAATTTTGTGACTTTTGCTTTATATTTAAACAAATATTGCATATTAAAAAATTTTTTTTAATGAAAGCATATTTTAAAAATGTAAACAAGTCTCTTGCACTTCTGAATAAATGGAAACATGCTAAATATAATTGTAACCAATACTGGACTAAATTTTTAATGAAATTTTGAGGATTTTATTAAAGATGAAATTTTGGGTCATACTAAACAAGTAAAAATCTTTTATAATTTGTAGCAAAAATAATCACAAAAATTTTGAATGTTTCCTGCACGTCAGGAGATACCTAAAATAACAATCTTTTTATTATCCACTATATCATTGTGGTGATACAAAAGATCCATTTCCTAAATCTTAAAACTGAATGTTGTATCATCAATGAAAAGAAAACTAAAATTCTAAGATTTTAAATTGGGTTTAATTGACAAAATAATCAAAGACAGATGAACTGAAAACAATTACACACCTCCTGCAGCCCTGGGTGTTCGCCTTTTCCCGCCATCTCTCTTCACATTAAACGCTGAACCAGTCTTTAGAGCTTCCAGCAAGTTATCCATGACACCTTCTTGGTTGTCGTCTGTAGTTCAAAAACAGTTCAAATATTTGAATGTATAATAACAAAAATTGTCCCTCTCAGTAGTGGACTAAATTTACACCTAGTTATTATAAGAATGAAATTGACAGCAACAAATTGCTTGAGTTTGTTTTCAGAATTTTAACGAAAATGATATGGAAGTACTTTAAATAATATTGTTTATAGAAGCAGCAACACTACCCCTCTTTGTTTTATTCAGTACTTAGCAGCTGTTTAAAAGAATATATGTGCAGCAGTTCATTTTATTTGTTTATTATTAGTTTTTTTAAATAAATATTTTAAGGGCGGGTAACAAAAAAGGGGAGATAATATTTAAATATTTGATTCCCACCTGTCGTCATGTCTAGAATGGCAACTTGTCTCATCTTCTTCTCCTTCTTCTCCCTTTCTGTCTTCTCCTTGGCTTCTTTTGCTCTTCGTATCTTTTCCTGAGTTTCTCTTATCTTTGCATTTTCCTTCAGTGCTTTCTGAAATTAAATTTAATCATCTGTTGAACAGTCCACTCTCTAAAACAAGTAAATAGGTCAGGGTCTGGAAGGTCAGTTTTTCTGTGGGGGGGGGAACAAGTTTGTGTTTAAGTAATGAATATGGAGGAACATAATACTTTAGTATCAGATCAGATGCATGAAGAGTTGCTTAGATCTCAACTTAGACACCTATTTGGTGTGTAAATTGTCATGTTTCACTTGAAGCCTATACTGACATTCCAAGTCTTACAGAGGGTCAAAGCTTAACTCCAAGTATGGAGAACAATTATTCAAAATAAGGTCAATGTCCCCTTCTTATTTTTCTAATTACAGCATATACTTTTGAAATAAATGATAAATATCTCATGCATGTGATCTTACCTGCAAGGAATCTTTAAAAGTCTTCATGTCACCAAAGAACTCCTCCATGGTATATTTCTTTGGATCAAACGCAAAATACTTGGCAGTAGCCTCAAAAAGGGTCTCAAGTTTTTTGAACATAGTACTGAGCACATCATACTGCTGCTGGGCATCTTTTAAGAAATCGTGGCTACTAGTTAAGGATAAATACTTTATAAATTTCTGAAAGCTCCGTTAAAATTTTTTCCAAATCAGAACAAGTTATATATAAAAATCCATAAAAATAACATTTAAAATAAATTGTTGATGACGAATATGTGAAATTGTAAAATATACTTATATTTGATTACCAATATTTTTACGACTTTTTTCATCTTCTGTACACTAAACTAGACCATCAACTCGATTGCATGATAAAAAATGTCTGAAATTTCTAAACAAAATGGCCTACAGTTGGAAACAATTTAGCCACAGCCGTGTGTTTGTGTGTACAGAGACAAAATAAGACAGCCATGTTTTTGTGTGTACTGAGACAAAATAAGACAGCAGTGTGTTGGTGTATACCAAGACAAAATAAAGACAGCCACATGTTTGTGTACCGAGACAAAATAAGACAGCCGTGTGTTCATGTGTACTCAGACAAAATAAGACAGCTTTGTGTTGGTGTGTACCGAGACAAAATAAGGCAGCCGAGTGTGCGTGTGTACAGAGACAAAATAAGACAGCAGCAGACTTCCCCACTGCTCATTATGTTAGAAATGTAACCAGATAAATTAACATTCAATCCATTTTTTCTCAAGGATATTTTCATAACCTCTCCAAATTTATCATCAGGATCATTTGACTTGCCCAAGTTTTTCAAATCCAGTTCAAGGTCTTTTATCTGCTTGCCCATTGAATTGATATTTTTCTGAAGGACCTCGGTTGAAACTGTAAAAGTAGTTACAAGTACTGAATTCTTCCACAACAATAGCTTTGAAAACAAAAAGTTCAGGATTCATCTATTTACTTACAACAAAGCAGATGCTGATTTTAAAAATCTGTTTAAATGTAAGTACAACTTACCTCTAGCTGCCTTTTCTATGTGGATGGTCTCATCAATAAATCCCAGGATGTCTGGATATTTCTCTTCTAAAATTTGTGCTAAGAAATGAAGCATAGTTAAGGTGTTGTCCTGACTCTTTGTACCTTCCAACTGTTAAAAGTAAAGGAGTTTGTGATGTGCTTGATTCACAGAAACAATGTTTAAAAACAAAACGCACACACAAAACTTAGAGATACAAAAAAAATTACCAACAAAAAAAAAATGGCAATATTTTGCCGACTTACTTTAGTCAAAAAGCTTATATCAAAGCCTATAGACTGTGCATTTCTGGAACCAGAATTAAGGTAGTTTCCCATTAGAAGAAGAAGCTCCAATAATTTGGCAAACCTTCGACTGTTCTTTATTTCATCACAAGCTTCAGTAGCAGACACCAAATCCTATGGGAGTTAGTAAGTGTCAATATAATTAAACAAAAACTCTTTTAACTAACAAAAATTAAATAATTATATAAAAATATTTTGTAAAAAATGTTTTGGAACAGTGCCTTTCATTTTTTCCAACTAAGTTTAAGAAGAGAAGAAAAACATGATCAGAAAAACATTATAAAGATAATTTATTTCAACATTGTATAATGCACTAACCGGCTTGATATCTGAAACAAGTTCAGAAAATCTCATTTTGAACAGAATGGCATTAAGGCGGGGAACCAGGCGCTTGATAGTTGACATCTGAAAGTTAACAGGGCACACTGATGGGTATTTAAAACAAACTATTAACTTAAATTTAGAACAAATTTTTTTTTTTATTTATCAATTTATGTCACATGTTTTAATAGTTTAAATGAAATGTTATTTTTTCCCCACACAGACTATGTTGTTACTTATCATATAATCTCAGTTATAATTTGAACTTTCTGAAATATGATATATAACATTCATTTCAGCTGTTTACATATACATTTTTATTTACATTTAACATAAGGGAGATATTTTATAAAATTATGGTGTGTAGTCAAACTTGCTAATGAGGATAAGGATCTAAAAGAATTACAGTAACAGCAAACTGCTCTGGTTCTGCCAATGTATTGTAGTCTTCTTTTAGTTCAGAAAGTTTCTTCATCTCATCAGGTTCAGGCATGTATTTTATGAACTGCTCAATCATGGCTGAGGTGAGATTTGCTTCATCCACTTGTAAGATGCGGCGTTTAATTTCAGGATATGGAATCTTTATAGAGGCTAGCAGAATGGCTGTGGAAAAAAAAGGAAATTATAAGCATTTATTAAACAAATAGTAGTTCATTTTTTTTCTGAGAACCAAATTTGAATTGAGAAATTACAAAAGGGAAGAATTAGGCGAAATTAACTTACACAAATTTTGGCCTGATTTCATGTCAAGCACTTTGAGTTCTTTCCCCTTCTTGGCTGGCTTCTCTGCTACTTCAGAATGTTCTTTTTTGGCTGAAACCATTAAAATATTTATTCAGAAATAACTCAATAAAAAATTCATGTGACATACAAACATTGGGAAGCTGGATTTGGCTAACTAATTAAATTGAAACCTACGTGGAGCCTTTGTGGAAAACATTTCTTCCAAATTGCTGAAGATATCTGGGCTTTCAAACTGTTCTTCATGCAGGTTCACCCAGATTGAGTCCTTTTCCAGCTGCTTAGGGTTCAACTAGACATGTAAAATAAAACATATAAGTAAAGGAGTTCCCTAATTATAAATAGATATCAACCTAATTCACAAATGTATTATTGATGGCTTGGATGGTAGTGACTAATTCCCAATTTAAATGATTAAATAAAATGTCCTTCCAGTACTAAAAAACCATTGAAAAATATAAGTAGTGATTTAAAAATTATAACCAAAATTAGGGAAATGAGTTAATATAAAAAATAGTTGAAACTATTCCAAGAAAAACATCTAAAAATGGTAGACATAAATAAAAATAAAAAATTAATCTTAGTAAATGAAATACCTTATTCCAATTTAATCTCTTGGTCTGAGCTGTGGTAGTATATTTTTTCTTTGGTGCCATGCCATGGGGAAGCGCATTTGAAGGGGGAGAAAATGCACCAGGTGGTGGTGGTGGACCCATGCCGGGCGGAGCGGGGGGACCCATGCCAGGTGGAGGGGGTGGAGGAGGCGGACCCCCTCCTGGGGGTGGTGGTGGGGGCGGAGGAGGCGGTGGCCCCATTCCAGGTGGGGGAGGGGGTGGTGGGGGTGGAGGAGGTGGGGGTGGCCCTCCTCCTGGTGGTGGTGGAGGTGGGGGAGGAGCCGGCCCTCCTGCACCTTCTCCATGCCCTTTTACGAGTGCTGCGCTGATGTTTGCTCCAATACCTTGACTGATCTGTATGGAATAAATGAAACATAATTACAAATAGTGATGAAGATCCAAAGCTTTGGCTGATCTGTATTCAACTGCATTCTCATTTAAAAAAGAATAAACTCTGGACAAGAAAATGATATCTTTTTAAAGATAAGATTAAGTTAAGATTCTTCATTGACCCAAATAAATGGCAATGTGTTTTGATGACAATGGACATATTCATTTTCAGTACATCAAATTTTAAAAAATAATAATAATAACCCACAGAAAGTTAACATTCTGATAATGTCACTTTTAAACACAAAAATTTTATGGTTACATATTTTTAAGTATTGTTCCATGGCAAAAAAAAAATCAGCCATAACGAGGTAAAACAGTGAACCTCACTTCCATGACAATCTTGACTCTAAGAGTGATTAAATGATTTGATGACAGCCAGAAAAGGATGCTGGTGAATTCTGTAAGAATGGGATCTATATCTGTCAGTACTTTTTGAGAGAAAGAATTAGCCCCGATGCAGAGGCATAGCGAAGGGGGGCAGGGGGGACAGATGTCCCGGGCGCCAGCTAGATAGGGGCGCCAAAATGTGCTTTTATATTATTTTATTGATGAAAATAATGGATTTGAGAGTTGAAAAAAGAAAAGGGGGCGCTTTAAAATGAATTTCGTCCCCAGGCACGAATCTTGTCCCTGGGCGCCAAACACTCTCGCTACGCCTCTGCTGTAATGGCTGGGATATTTCCACCAAAATTTAACTCAGTTTTTCAAATATTTTTTGCATTAAATAATTGTTCAAAGCTTGGTAGGAATATTTTAGAAGCATTACTCGCATTTTTTTAAATTGGTCTATTTATTTGTTTGATGTGAGATACAATGAATTTCCACCCCAGCACATTTATACCAAGGCTCGACAGGGTTCCATCTGAAGCATTGAAGAATATTTTAATAATTGGTTTGTTAACGGAAATGTACTGTGATATTTCTTTTAAAGATTTTTAACTTTGGTGCTTCCACCTCTGGAAATTGATGATTTCCTTGGTCTTTCATGCAGTGATCTGAAGAGATTGTTCATCACACCAAAGAATAAAGCTTGTAGCTACACTGATAGGAGCCAGGATGATACAATGGTCGAGGGCCATCAAAATATAGAAGAAGAAGATATAAAAATTCCCCTTCAAATATTAAATATTACATAGCAACAAAACAATTGTGTTTTTTTTAAATTTCAGAATTCACTTATTCCCTTCCAACCTTTTCTTTCAGTTGAGTCAACTCCAGCTCATACTGTTGAACCTTGCTCTCTAAACTAGTTGCTTTGGCTTCAGATTCCTGTTTTGCGGTCAGTGCAGTGTCTAGCTTGGCAGTCATGTCTGCAATACTTATCTCTCCGGGGTCTTCAAACTTTGACCTATCTGATAGTGACACTGGGCAAAAAAAATAATTAATAATTTCTTGACTTAATGTCATGACCTTTATTTTGGTACCGGTGTTTATGTTTGAAAAGTTCATACTACCATTTTAACAAGAATGATTCATTGGTGACGTGTTTTCTTTAAAATTTTACTTGAATATCTCTGATTGTCCACAAGTAAAATAGCATAAGCTGCTAAACTTGAGATGTTAGGGTAACCCACGAACCGTCGTCGGCCTATTGTCTCTTCCTGTACTGTGTCGGCAAATAAAATTGGCTGATAAAAATTGCATTGAAAGAAGAAGTTCCCGTCCAATATTTTACACTAAATAAAACAATTCATTTTATTAATAAATGAACTTCCATTTTACGCTCTTCTGTTTCCTTTTTTTTAAACTTTTGAGTTATTTTTACAACGATCTGGATCAAGCAAATTTGTGTAAGACGATTTTCACGAAATGGATGAGGCCATAGCTTGACCAACTGGCTTACAAAATAAATCAGTTAGGAATCTTTTTGATAACTTTTTAGTTAATGAATTAAGTGATTCGGGAGATGATTTTCCGATCACACACGAAGACAATGATAATTCCAATTATTTTTTCTAGTGGGTCAGAAAGCGAAAGTTCGGACTCGGACGATTTAGACCTAGGCCTAGAACGAGTAGGCTCAGAAGGCGTTGCCCCAACAACAGGACTTGTTCAAAACTATGTAGCAGATGATTGTGTTTAAACAAATAATACTTGGATGTTGTTCTATATATGTTTTCTTATAATTCATTTTATGGATTAAATATTTATATAGCAGCTTTTTAAATTTTGTCTGTTTCTTGCTATTTAGCCATGTTTATATTGTTTATGTAATGCTTTGTTACTTGAACATAATTATAGGTATCAGTAGAATTTTTTTTTTAATCTATTAATAACTAAAACATATACAAATAATTCATTTTCTGAAAGATAAATAAAAATGTTATCATATTATATAAACATAAATATGTCTTTAAAAAATTGTAATTTGAGGTACTTGAAAAGAAAACTTTTCATTACTTTCTTTATTATTGGCCCAACCAAGGTGAGGCTCACGGTCACAGAGTATAAAATATCATTAAAAAATAGCCAATATGATTCCCCACTCAGCCTAATTTCAATGAATATATACTTTATTGTGTCTAGCTATAGTATTTGCATGTGAAAAATCAAATTTTTCAAAGGCACCCAAAACGCTTTAAAATGCCTGCACATTACATAATAACATGGACATTTCGTGGGTTAAATCAAGGACAGATAAATTATAGTAAAATAGTAGTTCATTTAACATAGTGATATGAAAAGGGAAACTAAATTATTTTTAATCTTGCTATGTTAATGATAAAAGATACCTATGACCAAAATAATTGTGAAATCTGAGACTTGAACAATTTATTATTCTTTACTATTCGTAAACTTCAGAGATTTATAAACTGTATTGTAGTGCAGCATAACATATCCAAGTGCCTTTGTATTTTAAACATTTTAGACATTCTCATTCTTTGAAAAAAATGTAAGAGATATAAGAGACATGTATTGCATTTAAGCTCTAAGAAAATTACAGCTAAATGTCATAGAGCTCAAACAAAACTAGGACCATATAATTATTTATCAACATTTGAGATTATCTACATTTCTGGTAAATGAAACTGAAGTAGTGTTAACAATCAAAAACAACAAAAATGGTGAAATGATACTAACCCAATAGAGGCTCAACATCAATGTCAAAACGTTTTGTCTGTCTGAAGTCAGGGTCACAGCCACTACGGTGAAGGACAATCTGAGTTATGCATTCTTCTATTAACTTGTAATACTGCGGCCTGTGGAAATAATAGCCTGAAAGTTGTATCCCTGTAAACAAATTTAGTCCAATCATTGTGTCTAGACTAAATTTAGCTAGCCGTCAAAGAAGAAAAGTATTCAGAAAATGTGTTTCATTAATTTATTGTGACAATTTAATATTCATTTATTCATTCAATCCTTGCACCGAAATAAAATAAAGCATATGTCTTTTATAAATAAAAAAAATCACTTCCAATTCAGTTAATAAACTTCAAAGCTTTAACTTTAATGAGTTTATCTGGTATATTTAAAGTTTCATGAATTGATCATTGATCAGCATCCCTGAAATTCGCAATGTAATTCTCATTCCACACCTATGACTCATGCAAAATTTAAAAATTAACACACAATGTGGGATGTAGCACAGCAAAAAAAGTTTTTTTTAATGTCTTAAGTCTAAACTAACTTTTTCAAACTATCATCCCTAAACACCTACCGGGCAAAAATATCATCTCGTATTAATAACAGGTGTTGTAATATGGACAGGAAATAAGGTTCTGCAACAGTGTTACCAACAGAACGGAGAAGTAGCTGAAAGCAAGCTGTAGGGTCTGTGAGGCATGTTAAGGAATTACTTTTAAAAAAATACAATTTGTTTTTATTTTATCATATGATTCTCAAAGCGCAATTGAAATAGTATCTTGGTTCATGTTTTTCAACATATACATTTCTTCAGATATTTCATTTATATCGTATTTATGTATTTTAAAACAAATAGATTTTTGTTTTGAGATTCAATTTTTAAAATTATAAATTATATTTAACTGAAGTTTGATCTTTTTTTTTTTTTTATTGGACTTTCAGTGAAGCAAAACTCAGAAATGTTAGCATTGTTTTCATTATTTACATTTTTATTTTTTTACAAACGTAAATGAAGCCCACGTTTTCTTATTAAGCAAATTCTTTTTTTTTTTTTTTTTTTTTTTTTTTTTTTTTTTTTTTTTTTTTTTTATTTTAATTTTTTTTTTTTTTTTTTTTTTTTTTTTTTTTTTCTTTTTTTTTTTTTTTTTTTTTTTTTTTTTTTTTTTTTTTTTTTTTTTTTTTTTTTTTTTTTTTGTTTTTTAGAAATAAAAATTATGATCATTCTTTTATTCCCAAATGATGTAAATTTTACAATGATCAAATGTGATGGCTTTTTTTCCACTAATTGCGCTAAGTAAATAAAGTAAAATTGTAGAATTCTTTTCTGAAATTGTTTAAAAGGATATTCAATCTCCATGCTTATGTTGTCATAGCGATGAGAAAACTCTTCTTGATCTTCCTCTTTGTGCTCATGGAAAATCTTAACATGGGTCTTCAGCTCCTCATCCTCTTGATTATCTAACCACTAGTGAACATTTATTTTGAAGAACATTAAATGAAATTCTTTAACTATTGAGGTTATACATTTCATTTCAAAGAAAAGACTCAAAATTAAATTGTCCTAATTAATATTATAATTTTAGGTTTTAACTCATGTATTGGTCTTTTTTTTTTTTTTTTTTTTTGCCTTTAAATTCTGCATGCTTTATGTAGCAGTAAATAGTTTTAGAACTTGCAAAGAATTTTGAAAACTATGGAATTAATTTGGCAATTAACTTACTTCTAAAAGATCTATGAGCCCTGTCCTCATGAACTCATTTCTTAAGTGCATCCTGAAATCAATATCATCAGGTGTGAAGACAATGGCATTGACTACCTGGATACAGGCAACCTGGGTGGAATATAATAAATATTATTGTCAGATGACAAAATTTACAATAGTCATAGTCATAAAATCAATCAAATATACTCTTTCCGGAATACAAGAAATTAAGAACTAATTTGAATCAAAAGTTCAACTGATAAACATTTTTTTTTTCATGAATATGAAACATTAAAAAAGCCAGATGATAAAATTAGGTTAAAAAAATAAATAAATAAAATACCGGTATGTTGCATTAGAATTTTAGAATTTTCTGATTCTCAATGTCAAAAACTTTTTTAAGAAAAAGAAAAATATCAAAGTTTTGTAATAAATATGTAACAAAAAAAGAAACATAGCATCAACTTAGCATGAAACAATTCTATAAAATATCAAATTAATTTTTATGATTCATTGATATCATAAAAATCCAGTGGGAAACATTTGCTGATAATGAAAAATTAAAACAAACCTGCATTGCAGGATTATCCCTCATTGCAAGGCCACTGATGATGGGAACAAATCTCTCCTGACTTCGTATTTCACCACACACTGTTAAGCCTTCCAACACTTTTTCATGTCTGATGAGTAATTGCCAATAATGATGATGATTTCTAAACAGTACATTTAAGCAGTTGTAACGTGTTGGGGTAAATAAGGGTTGGTGGGTGTTACAACAAAATTTTGATCACAAAGTCATCATTCACCATTTCAGGGTAAGACTTACCCAATTTTAACTTATTTCGTTATTGTTCTTTAAAGATATTTACAGCCTGAGGCTCTCTAAACTTGCATTGCTTTTGAGGGCTTCAATGACTTACTTTCCATTTGAAGCAAGTAATGCCTCTAAAATGTATTTTTCTATTCAGAAAAATATTTGTGCAACAGCCAAAATATACATATTCTTGGAAATATTAAAGTTTAAAAAATAGTTAAGCCAAAATATACATATTCTTGGAAATATTAAGTTTAAAAAATAGTAAGGACTCATTTGATTATGAAAGATATTTTAAAAAATTGCTATAATTAGTAAAATATTAATAAAAGACTAATTTTGTTATACCTACCACAATTACATGCAACATAAAAACATAAGGATCTATTTGTACTTTGGCAATAGTAAACACCAAATTGACAGTTTCAGACCTGTAAAAATAATGGTATAAGCTATAAAACTATTCAATACCCATTGGGTGGTACAAGGCACATGGCAGCCAGCAGACGAACAGCTTCAAGCATTGTGGGTGGATCCGACGGGTCCACAGTCCTAGACATAATTGTAAGTGCCTCTTCATGGTCCAAAATACTCATGAGTCCAAACTGAAATGACAAAATCCACAAAGGTCTAAAGTGGACATGCAAGGCAACATGCGAGGTATTTTATTACTAAGCAATTCAGACAAGGGATAAATAATGTATTGTTCAATTCAATAAATTGTGGAAAATTGGCAAATATTTAAATTTTGTCATGCTGGACTGTTTTAGGCTTAATTCGTTTAATACACTGAAATGATAGGAGTTATTTTTCTAAATAGCCTGTAGGTAGTTACTGGCAGGAAAGATCAGCCTGCATATTATAGCCATATGGATTGAGGAAAACTATAATTTTTTTTTACACAGACTAAGAAAACCGCGGACAAGTAGATAAAATTAGGAAAATTTTGATATGGTATACCAACCTAAAATAATCTTCATCAATCATGCATGTCATCATTCTATTATTGAAACGAAGTTAACATTTTACAAGGGTAGGTTGTTAATATTTAAAATGTCTCATTTTCCTACTCATGAAAAAGCTACTGTTTTTGTGTTCTACTGCATGGTGACAACAATAAGTGATGCAACAACTAAGGTCAACAACTTTTAAATCAACACTCAGGTCAATGCTACTATTCTTGGATGTTTGTTCATGTTCATGCACCAGTGCAAATTCTGGTTTTATCGTAATCACATGTACATAGACTTAACTATTTTTAGCCATTAATGATGCTCAAAGGCAATGGATTTGTTAAATCTTTAAAACGGATTGGCTGGACCACATTTAATTACATTTCAAATTGGACTGATATTAATTTTTTTTTTAAATTCATGTCAACCTCCTGCAAAAATTATGGTGGCATTCAAAAAACTCAATGAATAATTCTTGAGGCACAGATGGGAGACTCCTGATTACAACCAGTTGTTTCAGAGTTGATATTATTTAAAAACGATAAGCATTAAATGGTTGTTAAAACACTTTAAGACACCAGTGACAAAATAAGGGTTTAAAAAAAAGGCTGGGTAATCAAGAGTGACATTTTACTCACTTTGTTGTTCATGAATGCTTTCAGACATCTTACACATTCGTATGTACTTCTCCGTTCTGATGTGCTATTTCGAAAAAAATGTAGGGAGAAAGTCATACATTAAATAGTTGGAAATAAACTGTAGCAAGCTACAAGAAGCAATTCGTTATATTAAATTAGCATCTTCAAATGAAACAAGCACACAATCTAGGAATGTTACTGGAAGGCTGTAAAAGATATATTTCAATGCCTGTCCACAGTCCTGGCTTTACGAGGGCAATATTGCTATTTCAATGCCTGTCCACAGTCCTGGCTTTACGAGGGCAATATTGCTATTTCAATGCCTGTCCACAGTCCTGGCTTTATGAGGGCAATATTGCTGCAATTATTAATCAAGCTTAAAAACTTTATTCAATCCTTTAAGATTATATATAAGCCAGACATTTAAAGGGCTATTTTTATAAATATAATTTTCTAAATGTCTTTCTTGAAAAACCTGCAGTAGAAAAAGTTTTAAAAAACAACCCTTCAGCGTGTTGCTTTAAAAGATAAAGTAATGTATTGATGAAAGTATCCCAGTCCATGCTTACTTATCACAGCAGTAGGTGAGATTCCTCAGGATGGCATTCAAGCCCCTCTCACCAAACTCTTTGACCCAACTTAAAAATAAAAGAAACAAAATAAATATATAAATGAAGTTGTTTAGGATTTGATGAAAAAGAATAATTCAATTTACAAATTAAGTCAATTTAAATGTAAAACCTTATTGGTGTGGAATTCTTTGAAAGGCCTAAGGTTGCTGAGAGGTAATCTAAAATATAAGGATATCTAGACTTTAGTTAAGTACACAATTTCGGGAGGGGTGGGGGATGGTTTACACTCTGTCCACTCCCTGCTACTCTTTCTTTTAAATTGCAGTGTTTGTTAAGCAAAGATGAATGTAAAGAGTTTGAATTTTTTCAGAATATTTTCAAGGAAACAATGTAGTAAGCAATTTGCACCATCTCCTATTTCAGTTATTTTCTAAATATTTATTACAAACTTGAATAGTCTACTAGAATGTTTTTACCTGACGGGTTTACTGGTCAGTGACACCCTGAGAGCCTCCAAAACCTGTAATCTTTTACCTCCTTTAAGGTCAGGGTCCATCAAACTAATGATAAATGCTTGAGGAGTATCGAGCTCTCCACCTTTAGACTACATAAATATAAAGACAAGAAAAATGAACATGATTAAGGATTTATCAAATATTAATTTAAAGCAGGGGTCTCAAACTCGCAGCCCGCAGGCCATTTGCGGCACGCAAGATGATATTTTGCGGCCCGCGCATTTTCCCCATTCTCATAACTATAATGTAACCCTCCGCGACGGTTTCTGTCGAATCTCCCCAACTAGTCTAATTTTGATTTTTATTATGTTTGCATATATTTGCATATATTTGGACGTTGATTATAATGGTAAAAACTGTTTTAATATAGGACTAAATTTTTTTTATTTTATAGCATTTTATTAGACAAACATGACCAAAACATGGTTTTGAGAAAAGTTTAAAAGTTATTTTGTGGGTAATGCACAACCAAATTGTCTAAATCACAGCAATCGGTCACAGTATCAAAGAATCCTTATTAAAATTGCCACTAGTGTTAACGAGTGAGGGTAAGTCCGAGACTGTCGGCTTGGTCACTTTCAAAATAGCGTTATTCAAAAAGGCCTTTTCTGCACTAAAAAAATCAAAATTTATTCTCCCTACGACAGCATCTTCCTTCACATCAATAATTCATAAATATTGCCTGCTCATGCCTACTGTTTGAACACATTTTAGCATTTTAAGCCTTCAAGGAGAAAGATGGGGTGGCTATTCCTGTACAAAGTGATCCCAAATGGCTCATGGACTTGGCTTTTCTTGTTGACAATACACAGGAGCTGAATGTACTCAACAAGAAATAACAAGTCCTGGGGTAGATTGTCAGTTTTGCCTATAACAAATCAGGGCATTCTGCACAAAACTTGTGTTATGGTTCTTAGAGAAACCTCTGCCATTTCCCAACATGCAGAGTACTTAAGGACTCGGGCACACCATTCAGTAGTAACTGAGTAGTAAGTATATTGATGCCATTGCAAAGCTACAGGAAGGATTTGCTTACATGTTTTCAGACTTTAAAACACACAGAACCACTTTTCAACTTTTTGCTGACCCTTTCTCCTTTAATGTGGAAGATCCCACCCTCCCAACCCAACCTCATTCTCCATCTTCCCTGAGATTTCCAGGTTGTTCAAGCGGATCATGTGCCTTTTTTGGGAGTATTTATCTCTGTGAAAAGCTCTTTTCAACTTTGAACTTTAACAAGTCACAGTTCAGGGCCAAACTTACTGATGAGCATCTTCAAGCTAAACTGAGGGTCTCAGTTGCTTCCTCACTCAAGCCAAATGTTGCTCAGCTGTGTAAGAAGAAGCGCTGACAGGACTCCACAAGGAGTAGGTGGAAGAAAGTGAAGCCAGGTTCTTGAGAACCCTTAATGTTTTATTTGTTATTAATAAAGGTGGAGCAGATTGTAACAGTTGTACTTCAATGAATTTGTATTCACTGTTTTGTGGAATACTTGGTACGGCCCAGTCTCACTCAAACTTAACTGAGATTGACTGGCCTAAAATTAACTGACCTTGACTGGTCTAATGTTAACTGGCCTAAACTTAACTGACATTCACGGGTCTAAATTTAACTGACGTTGACTGACCTAATTTTAACTGACCTTGACTAGCCTAAACTTAACTGACCTCGACAGATTTAATGTTAAATGGTTGATTTTGTTGGTTTGTTGTTGTTTTTTTGTAGTTGTTTAATTGGTGTGCAGAACTGGAGGTGGGCTGAAGCCCCGTGTGTCGGTTGTTTAATTGGTGTGCAGAACTGGAGGTGGGCTGAAGCCCCGTGTGTCGGTTGTTTAATTGGTGTGCAGAACTGAAGGTGGGCTGAAGCCCCATGTGTCGGTTGTTTAATTGGTGTGCAGAACTGGAGGTGGGCTGAAGCCCCGTGTGTCGGTTGTTTAATTGGTGTGCAGACCTGGAGGTGGGCTGACGCCCCGTGTGTCGGTAAGTTCACTGTGGAGCCCCAAAGATAAAAGGGGAGATTAAACCATCAAACCCTTTATGAGAGAACGTCCTTACCGTTGTTGTGGTGGTGGGTGGTAATGTGACGGGTGGTGATGTGACGAGTGGTGATGTGATGGCTGGCGATGTGATGGGTGGTGATGTGATGGGTGGTGATGTGATGGGTGGTGATGTGATGGGTGGTGACGTGACGGCTGGTGATGTGATGGGTGGTGGCGTGACGGCTGGTGATGTGACGGGTGGTGATGTGATGGTTGGTGATGTGACGGGTGGTGATGTGACGGGTGGTGATGTGATGGCTGGTGATGTGACGGGTGGTGATGTGATGGCTGGTGATGTGATGGGTGGTGATGTGATGGGTGGTGATGTGAGGGGTGGTGACGTGACGGCTGGTGATGTGATGGGTGGTGGCGTGACGGCTGGTGATGTGACGGGTGGTGATGTGATGGTCGGTGATGTGACGGGTGGTGATGTGACGGGTGGTGATGTGATGGCTGGAGATGTGACGGGTGGTGATGTGATGACTGGTGATGTGATGGGTGGTCATGTGATGGGTGGTGATGTGATGGCTGGTGATGTGATGGGTGGTGTGGCGATGGTTGCAGATAACACCATTAAACAGCCAAAATCAACACACACCACAATTAGCAGTGTTGTTTTTTGCTTTTTTTATATTTATAACTGATGTCAACCCGACTGCTTCCTTGTATAACTACGTGACGTTTGAATGTGGGGGTGTTACAAATTCCAGGGGGAGGCGAGGCGTTAAGAACCCCGGCATTTAAATGTGCTAATATTGGTACACATTAATGTTGTCACCGGGAGCCCACGCGACACCACCAGAAAAAAGCCCCCCCCCCCAAACACTTTTTCATTTCATATCTCCAACCATTTCTCTCTATATATGATTTCCATCGCATGTTAAAAAAATGAACACGAGCATAAATTAATTACCAACATTCGCTGAGCTAGACCCCACCCCCCCCACCCCCCCCCCCCCCCCCCCCCCCCNGTCAAAAACGGATCGCCCTTCACCTTCCCGATGGGCGTTCCTGTTCGTAACACCTGGCTGTGTGATTACCTCCCGCAGGTTTGTTGTGTTTTACGACCCCGTCAAGAAACGAAAGGGCCGCTTGCATACTCCATGTCACACTGCCCCCCCCCCCCCATGTGACCAAAGATGAGCCACCAGCTTCCTACTATAAGGACAATAACACTGTCCCTAACAATGTGATCAAACCTAAGCCACCATCTTCCTACTACGAGGACAATACACTAATCACAGGCAATGCGACTTAAAAGCTAAAATACTTTGAGGATTTTGTCCACTGCTCTGTTTACGAATGTGTGAAACATCTCGGTAGCGCAGCAGTTTCCGAGCAGGGGGTGGCCACTAGCGGATCTTACTCGTGTAAAAAAAAAACACGAAAGCGCTCTCTATCTTTATAAAACAAAATGCTTAAGGTTATAGTCATGATATCAGAGAGGTGACAAGAATTTTGGGATGAGATTTTTTTAAACAATGAACGCGTCAGACAGGGGCTGCCAGTAACGGGGGATCACATGGTGGGGGCTTCCAGTAGGGCAGGCCTGCACAACTCAAAATGTAAGGCGGGCCGTAATCCTTTATGAAAAACTTGTGCGGGCCGAAAGATAATAGGACAGGGGCGAAAGCTATTAATTAAGGAAATAATAAAGAGTATTTCGTTACTTCGCGGGCAGCCAAGTGGGTGCTGGGGGCCGCATGTGGCTCGCGGGCCGTATGGTGTAGGGGATCTCAGGTAGTGAGGGATGGCAGCTTTGCTATTGCGGGGATGATAGCAGGGGATCTTAGGGAAGGGGGTCATATTTTCATTTGCTGCTTGTTAAACGCCTGGGCTGGGGGATGGGGTTGCACTGAGTCAAGCTAGCACCACCCAAATGTTGATCTACCACTTGATTCAATATGGACTTGTAATGACCGGCCGAAATATCAAACAATTATTTGTAGCACTATTAAAACGGTTTGTGAAACACAGCCAGGGCGCTTAATACAATAAATTTTATTGATTTTGTACAACGCAAGAGTCAGCACATAACTTAACCACAATCGTCTCAGTCTGACACATTTGGAGCTTATAAGGCCGAACGGTGTTCCTTGAATATCTTTGGCACCGATTCCTGGAGACATACCATTATCTCAATTCACTCTCAAATAATTGGTACTGTGGGTGCACTGCGACAGCCAGGTAGTTGAAACGGTGTTACTGTGGGTGCACTGCGACAGCCAGACAGTTGAAACAGTGTTACTGTGGGTGCACTGCGACAGCCAGACAGTTGAAACAGTGTTACTGTGGGTGCACTGCGACAGCCAGGCAGTTGAAACAGTGTTACTGTGGGTGCACTGCGACAGCCAGACAGTTGAAACATAAGTAGTTCAAACAACTTCCGTATAGCAACTTTCTGATCAAATCTGATGGACTCTTAAGACACTTACATTACACACTGAATGTCCACATACAAGTAAAATGACATTACATACTGAACGTTTAAGTCAACATACAAGTGCAATGACATTACATAGTGAACGTTTAAGTCCACATACAATTAATGAGCCATTTAATAAAGACACCATATGTACAACCCCAAGGGGCGTCATGGTATGAAAATAACGTGGCAGACACACACACACACACACACAGACAACACACGGGTGGGGGTATATTAAAAAAGATTTGTTCCATGTGAAAGTGACAATCTCTTCTATATCCTTAAATAGTAGCGTCAAAACTAACAAAAGAAAACTAACAACTATTTTTGGTACGTCCGTCCCACCCCCTTTCCCCCAAACTTAATTATCCGCCACTGCCCACCCTACACAAGTACACGGTTTGAAAAAAACTGCTTTGAGCAAGGGCAATTAAAGTAAGACAGGCAATATTACCGTCGGGACTTGTCGGTAGTGTGTAGCAAGCCTCAAGGAAACTGAATGTTGGTGTCAGCCTGGCGTTGTTACTAGATTGGGAAGTGAAATACTCCACAACAAATCGTGTGTTGACATCAGAACACCACCAGGCTTTTACAGTAGACTAGTTTGATACTTCACTAAGGTGCTGAGATATAGAGACCAGGCGCTGAGATATAGAGACTAGGTGCTAAGATATAGAGACAAGGTGCTGAGATATAGAGAACAAGGTGCTGGGGTATAGAGACCAGGCGCTGAGATATAGAGACTAGGTGTTGAGATATAGAGACTAGGTGTTGAGATATAGAGACAATGTGTTGATATTTAGTCTAGGAGCTGGCAAAATGGGTTTTTCGAAAAAGTTATTAACTGTAAAAAGTTATTTCAATAGAAGATAAGAAGATAGGTTAATTTGTTACAGAAGGCGGGCTAGCATGCAAAAGGTGGTTTGTATACATCTAAAAATAGCTCCTGGCCGACACCGCATGTAAGCTCATTCAAACAAAGCCCTACATTTAGTCATGTAACAAAGAGTGAACGTGTGCCCTCTACCAGATAAGATGAGGAAGACGAGTTAGTGGAGAGAGAGGCTGTAGACACATGTAACATAGAATGCACAGAGGGCTTAAGGTGCTTGTTGTATTAACTGTATGTCTCACGTAGTGTACTACAGTAATCCTACCAGTGGTCAAATACAAGGGATTATATTTTAATCCATATGTTTGAAATAAACATTTGACCTCACTTCTTTGGCGGGCACAGAGGTGGGGGGAGGGGGGAAAGAGGGGGGGGGGTTCGACCAGGCACATCTCCTGGGACCTATAGATAAGTGTTAAAGGCATACTATCAAGGATTTGGCCCAAACATCAGCAAACTTCTGCACTCCACTGCATCACCTTAGCATAAGGCCTCATATGCCTTATATGTGAGGCCCTGGGTTATGAGCTGATGAGCTCACAATGACCGGGACAGATGTAGACAACCGTTCCATCAAGTCACGCCATTGGCCTCGGTAAGCTGACGCTAAAAGATTTGCCTCCATCCACATGTTTCAACTCAGCCCTTCTTATATTCAACGTTGAAAGTGCTCAGTTAACCCTTTGATATCAAGACGAGCCAAGATATCAATTAAAATGACGTAAGGTGCTGTTTGCTCTTTTGATTGTTGGTTCATGCTCTCCCAAGGTAACATCTCGTGGATCTAATCTTTTCCTAGTTGTAATTGCCCTGTCTTTTATTTTTCAAGCCTAAACATATCTTCATCCACTATTGATTCGTTGCGTAGTCTAAAAAGAAAGCTTGGAAAATTAAACGCGTGGCAGTGACTTGAAAACCACTTTTGATCTAGAACTTCGTCCCTCTTCATTGTTCTGGATTTCCCTCCCCTGTTCCTAAAGAACATTCCACTATCATCAGCTCGCGCACACCCCCACAAGTCATAAGTTCAAGGCTGGCATAGTTACTGTCCGTGTGGCAAGATTGTGAAGTACAAGACAATGAGAAGCCACATCTTTACGAGTACCAGACGTGATAAGAATTGGGGGTGCATGTATTCTAGTCTTCCGTCGGCTGGCCATCTTTTCATGGGTGGCTGCTTGTTAGCAAAGATGGCCGCCCAGGAAGAAAGGGACAGGGAGGGAAAGAAAGGGCAGAGGTGGATAGAAAGGGCAGAGGTGTAAACAAAGGGCAGAGGTGGATTCAAAGGGCAGAGGTGGATTCAAAGGGCAGAGGTGGATTCAAAGGGCAGAGGTGGATTCAAAGGGCAGAGGTGGATAGAAAGAGAAAGAAATTGGAAAGAAATAAAAGAGATGGAAGAAAAAGGATAGAGATAGAAAGGAAGGAACAGAGATTGAAAGAAAGTGATAGAAATGGAAAGAATGGAACTAAGCTTAAAAGAAAGGAATAGAGACGGAAAAGAAGGAATACAAATGGAAAGAAAAGAAATAAGCTTGAAAGAAAGGAATAGAGATGGAAAGAAAGGAATAGAGATGGAAAGAACTAAGCTTGAAAGAAAGGAACAGAGATGGGGGAAAGAAAGGAATAGAGATGGAAAGAAAGGAATAGAGATGGAAAGAAAGGAACAGAGGTGGGGGAAAGAAAGGAATAGAGATGGAAAGAAAGGAACAGAGGTGGGGGAAAGAAAGGAATAGAGATGGAAAGAAATGAATAGAGATGGAAAGAACTAAGCTTGAAAGAAAGGAACAGAGATGGAAAGAAATTAACAAAGATGACAAGAAATGGATAAAGATGGAAAGAAAGGGATGGAGATAATATACAGATTGAAAAAAATTGGAGAGATGAGAAAGCAAACGAAGGGAAGAACGAGAAGGAAAGCATGGGACAGCTGATGGAATGGATAAAAACGTGGGCGATTGGTTAGATGGGCGAGGTTGTTGTTTTTTTTTTTATACATGCTGCTTACAGCCGGGGAACACAAGAACTGGGGAACACGGGAACTGGGTGCTGCTGAACGTATGTCTGTGAATCATGAAGTCAACGCTGGGCGTGGTAAGCACGTGGTAGCCGCCAGTGCGACCCACTTAGCAGTGGAGAAGAAGAAGATGTGATCAAATGATGCCAATATAATACGCTGTAGATATATTCAGTTACAGGACGACGTGTTGTGTTATTGTCCCATTCAACTGTACACAATTCACAGCACAACATACATGAGATGTAAGTGAACAAAAGGCGATCTAATCTGGTGGCTCTACTATCAGTAGAACGTGATACGGTGAAGGATATTGATTTTGATCAAGTGATTGACAGGTTTGCAGCTTTGAAGACCATGAAAGGAAAATTTTTAATAAAGTAAATGTAATGTAAAAATAACTATAACTTAACGTTGTTACAATTTTTAATTTACCTCCTGACCTTTAATTAATTTGTTTTTGCTCTTGTCATTGTTATACTGTGGACTTATTTTAACAAGAAGAAATCAGTCGTGGAAGTCCGGGGAAGGGGGTGACACCATGAGTTTACCGCACAGGGTGACACCAACCTTAGCTACGCCACTGAGTCCAGGGTTTCAACAGTACTTTATAGCACAGGGTTTCAACAGTACTCTAGTACATGGTCTCAACATTACTCTAGTACAGGGTTTCTTAACTTTATAAGCCATGGACTCCTTTACGAGGCAGATTCCGTCGGATGCAGGTCACGGTCCCTTGTTAGAATGAAGCATTGGAATACATTGAATACAACTACAGAGAAAATTCAACTCACGGAGCCCCATACGTAGTGAGTATGGCATTAACCCTAGCTACGCCCCTGAGTGAGTATATGGCATTAACCCTAGCTACGCCACTGAGTGAGTATATGGCATTAACCCTAGCTACGCCACTGAGTGAGTATATGGCATTAACCCTAGCTACGCCACTGAGTGAGTATATGGCATTAACCCTAGCTACGCCACTGAGTGAGTATATGGCATTAACCCTAGCTACGCCACTGAGTGAGTATATGGCATTAACCCTAGCTACGCCACTGAGTGAGTATATGGCATTAACCCTAGCTACGCCACTGAGTGAGAATATGGCATTAACCCTAGCTACGCCACTGAGTGAATATATGGCATTAACCCTAGCCACGCCACTGAGTGAGTATATGGCATTAACCCTAGCCACGCCACTGAGTGAGTATATGGCATTAACCCTAGCTACGCCACTGAGTGAGTAAATGGCATTAACCCTAGCTACGCCACTGAGTGAGTATATGGCATTAACCCTAGCTACGCCACTGAGTGAGTATATGGCATTAACCCTAGCCACGCCACTGAGTGAGTATATGGCATTAACCCTAGCTACGCCACTGAGTGAGTATATGGCATTAACCCTAGCTACGCCACTGAGTGAGTATATGGCATTAACCCTAGCTACGCCACTGAGTGAGTATATGGCATTAACCCTAGCTACGCCCCTGAGTGAGTATATGGCATTAACCCTAGCTACGCCACTGAGTGAGTATATGGCATTAACCCTAGCTACGCCACTGAGTGAGTATATGGCATTAACCATAGTTACGCCACTTAGTGAGTATATGGCATTAACCCTAGCTACGCCACTGAGTGAGTATATGGCATTAACCCTAGCTACGCCACTGAGTGAATATATGGCATTAACCATAGCCACGCCACTGAGTGAGTATATGGCATTAACCCTAGCCACGCCACTGAGAGAGTATATGGCATTAACCCTAGCTACGCCACTGAGTGAGTATATGGCATTAACCCTAGCCACGCCACTGAGTGAGTATATGGCATTAACCCTAGCCACGCCACTGAGTGAGTATATGGCATTAACCCTAAGAGCTGCTGTTATTGTAATGATGATATGGTCTAAACCCGTCCCCAGCATTTCCCGGCACTAGTCAACTAGTTGATTAACCGGTCGACCAATACAAAATGATTAATTACTATTCGGGACTCAAGGCTCTATGACTCACACACACACAATACTTCCATCAAACGTTAAAAGATACAAAGTTATAGAGACTCTGTGCTCAGACGTGTCAAAGATTCGCCACAAGATGTTGTAGCTTTAAGTTTAGTTTATGAACTACTTCCTGTCAAGTTATTGGAGAGTTAAGTTTTCATTGCCCCCCTACAACCCCATCCGTAATTATTTATAAAAAATTAATTTCCTTGTTATTTTTTTTGTATTCCCGAGGAAGGCATTTATCCCAAAATACTTCGTGTTGTTTGCCTTGTTCTGTAATCCCAGCAGCAACATATCCTGTTTTGATTATTTCTATAAAACATGCAAACCATTTGTAAATGGCTCACATGAGTGTCTAGTTTCACCATCATGGAGATGTCCCCGTCCCCCCCCCCCTCATCCACACGCCAAATGATATTTAAAGAAAGGGTAGCTCCTAGCCTAATTGTGGCAGGAAAACTCAGAAATTTAAAAAAAAAAAGATGAAATAATAATGACAACTCTAATTTTATTTGACTCTAAGACGACGGACGCCGGGTTCAACTTCTAGAGAGTTTCAATACACAGAGAATGACTTGGTAAAGCGGGTGTTTCAACAGTCTAGTACAAGACCTAGTGATATGACTCAACAGTCTAGTACAAGACCTAGTGATATGACTCAACAGTCTAGTACAAGACCTAGTGATATGACTCAATAGTCTAGTACAAGACCTAGTGATATGACTCAACAGTCTAGTACAAGACCTAGTGATATGACTCAACAGTTTAGTACAAGACCTAGTGATATGACTCAACAGTCTAGTACAAGACCTAGTGATATGACTCAACAGTCTAGTACAAGACCTAGTGATATGACTCAACAGTCTAGTACAAGACCTAGTGATATGACTCAACAGTTTAGTACAAGACCTAGTGATATGACTCAACAGTTTAGTACAAGACCTAGTGATATGACTCAACAGTCTAGTACAAGACCTAGTGATATGACTCAACAGTCTAGTACAAGGCCTAGTGATATGACTCAACAGCCTAGTACAGAAATCGGTTTCCACTCCGAAAAACATAGTTCTTGACAGGTTCTTGAAAAGAAATTTGGCTGTCAAAACTTTTTAAATCGTCCTGCTGCTGATTTTTTTGGCTCTTTCGACTAATGAGTTTGGCGACCACTGACCTAGTGTAAGACATAGTGATATGATTCAAGTCTAGAACAAGACCTAGTTATATGACTCAGTAGTCTACGTATAATGTGCTGTAATCTTGTAGGTAAGACTTAAAAATAACTTAACTCTGACATACTGACTTAGTAGCCAATTATCGGGAATAACCTATTATGCGAGATATTCCTGGAAAAACAACCTGTTACAGCGGCAGCTATGCCTCAGGTTAGGCAATGGTTTAATGGAAAATTGCGTGAAGGCGAAACATGGTTTTCATTCTAATTGCAAATGTATTTGCACCCCCCAGCCCCCGCCCCAACCTTAAATAAAGGCACTTGAAAGGCGTACTATTTATATCGCATTAAACAACATAGTATTTAAATCACTCACTGCAGCCAGAGTAGAGAAAAACTTAATAATGGAAAACGATAAATGTGATAAATGTGTAAACACATGACAGAAACAAAGAAAAGTCTATTGAAACATCTCTTGTCTGTTGACACTGTCAGTGAATGCTATTGAAACATCTCTTGTCTGTTGACACTGTCAGTGAATGCTATCTGCGGTGGTTGATATGCGTCCTTAGTAAAAATCGTAGTCAATTTTCATTGTGAACATATAGAAGACCAATTTACAGTTGTAAACATTACCCCCATGGCCCAGCTGTTAATTAAAACTTATGCTGATGAAGATCCCGTAACTCGTTGCCTCAAAGAACACAGTGCCGTCCTCCCACAAACCTTTGCCCACAGTGCCGTCCTCCAACAAACTTTCGCCCACAGTGCCGTCCTCCCACAAACCTTTGCCCACAGTGCTGTCCTCCCACAAACCTTTGCCCACATTGCCGTCCTCCCAAAAACCTTCGCCCACAGTGCCGTCCTCCCATAAACTTTCGCCCACAGTGCCGCCCTCCCACAAACCTTTGCCCACAGTGCCGTCCTCCCACAAACCTTTGCCCAGATTGCCGTCCTCCCACAAACCTTTTCCCACAGTGCCGTCCACCCACAAACCTTTGCACACAGTGCCGTCCTCCCACAAACCTTTGCCCACAGTGCCGTCCTCCCACAAACCTTTTCCCACAGTGCCGTCCTCCCACAAACCTTTGCACACAGTGCCGTCCTCCCACAAACCTTTGCCCACAGTGCTGTCCTCCCACAAACCTCCGCCCACATTGCCGTCCTCCCACAAACCTTTGCCCACATTGCCATCCTCCCAGAAACCTTCACCCACAGTGCCGTCCTCCCACAAACCTTTTCCCACAGTGCAGTCCTCCCACAAAACTCCGCCCACATTGCCGTCCTCCCACAAACCTTCGCCCACATTGCCGTCCTCCCAAAAACCTTCGCCCACAGTGCCGTCCTCCCACAAACCTTCGCCCACAGTGCCGTCCTCCCAAAAACCTCCGCCCACATTGCCGTCCTCCCAAAAACCTCCGCCCACATTGCCGTCCTCCCACAAACCTTCGCCCACAGTGCCGTCCTCCCACAAACCTTCGCCCATCTCTTTACAAAAAGTTGTTATGAACAAGATTTTAATTTCCCGTATAATTTAGTAGAGGAGCATCGATGGGTGTAACGTTTCCATGTTTATCAATGGACACTGGTGGCAACTACAAGATGGTGACTAGGTTAGAAAATGAAATGACTTAAGAACTATGCCCATCTGTAATGTTTTATTATCCCAACAGCTGAACCGGAAAAGGTACCAAGTACATTAATAGAGGCAGTGAAGAGAGAAGGGTTTATCCCTGGGATAAACCGTGAACTTACCTTGGTGACCCCTCTGACGTGCATCTGTAACATCTGCCTTCTGAACACTCCATCCTTTGATCTGAGCGGTGCCTTCTTTTCCTCAGTCAGGTTCATGTCATCCTAGAACAAAAAAATGTCCATTTATTTTAAAATGACAATGACCGTACAGGTATATTGAATCCAATACGACAATCATGGAAATGTTTTATTCTATGTAACTTGTGGCACCCAACCAGGCACTGCAATCTGATGTATTAACAGTGGCGTAGGAAGGGGGTGGGGTTTTCGGACAGCTGCAGTTTTTTTTTTCATGTAAGAGAATGGCAAAAAATTGTCCCGCCCCCGGGTGACCCTAACCCTAGCTACGCCTCTGTTTAATGCAAACGGTAAGTCCCGTGAAAGAGCCCTCAGAACTACTAGTCATTTAGTGACCATGCTATCTGCCCAGGACGGGTACTGGTCATTTAGTGACCATGCTATCTGCCCAGGACGGGTACTGGTCATTTAGTGATCATGCTATCTGCCCAGGACGGGTACTGGTCATTTAGTGATCATGCTATCTGCCCAGGACGGGAACATATTTTTTTTTTTAAAGTATATTACATTTAATTTACTTATGCAAAAATCGGTTTTGTTTTAAATGCTATCTTAATTATAAATGAATTGCCTCGACCTTATATGGAAGTCGTGTCTAGGTCCGAGGTGTCACATCTCATACTAGTGTCTAGGTCCGAGGTGCCACATCTCACACTCTTGTCTAGGTCCGAGGTGCCACATCTCACACTCGTGTCTAGGTCCGAGGTGCCACATCTCACACTCGTGTCTAGGTCCGAGGTGCCACATCTCACACTCTTGTCTAGGTCCGAGGTGCCACATCTCACACTCGTGTCTAGGTCCGAGGTGCCACATCTCACACTCGTGTCTAGGTCCGAGGTGCCACATCCCACACTCGTGTCTAAGTCCGAGGTGCCACATCTCACACTCGTGTCTAGGTCCGAGGTGCTACTTCTCACACTCGTGTCTAGGTCCCATGTGCCTAATCTCACACTCGTGTCTAGCTCCGAGGTGCCACATCCTACACTCGTGTCCAGGTCCGAGATGCCACATCTCACACTCGTGTCTAAGTCCGATGTGCCACATCTCACACTCGTGTCTAGGTCCGAGGTGCCACATCTCACACTCGTGTCCAGGTCCGAGGTGCCATATCTCGCACCCATGACCAGGTCCGTAACACAGACGTTTTAGAACTTCAAGAAGTAAGATAAGACTTAGATCGCTGGCCAGTACGTACAAGGCCCTGATGTCGCTAAAGATTCTACATTACACTACACAAGCTGACAACTAATGGTTTTTTGCGAGCTCGTAGATTGGCCAAAAGTAATTTATTTTAAAGCCATTTTCATTTGTAATTGGTTTCTTCCAGTTTGAATAATAATACTCCTGTTTGCTCATACTTATAAAATGGTAAGTGAACGCTGGAATAAACCATTAAGTGTTGGGAACGACAAATGTTTATCATTAAAATTATGTTGTAAAAGTACATTTATCGGCGTGTTTGTAGTTAGCTTGTCGGAAAGCTTTTTGGTTGGCAACTGAACAAAATGTTGTCAACATGCTCGTGTTATAATATAGATTAATGTTGGATAGTGAATGTTATACATATAGCATAGGAAATAGACCAGGAATAATGAATATTATAAGGGATTAATGTTTTCATTTGGGCGGGGGGGGGGGGGGGGCGAGTAAGGAAGGTGGGCGGGGGTTGATGGAACGTTTTTCCTTGTCATGACGCAATACTGCTTATAATTATGTGTCTGTACGTTTTAAATGTTATAGCGTTATGGGTTAATATAAACTAATTCTTATATATATACATATGTATGAAACACGTGTTGATGACACGCGGGGAAGATATTTGTTTCATTTATTGTCCTTTCCAACGTTTATGTTAAGCATAATTAGGGCATGTGGATCATTTGCTTTGTACAAATGGTTCGGTTGTACATGATACAGCCCCTGGTTCAGTTCACACGAAATGTTCCTTGTGTTTGAAAAATCCGTTGCCCTAGTTGCACAAAGTGGATTAAAAATAGACCACGAATCCAGCTAATAGTTGTCCAACTGATTACCCTATAGGACAATCCCATTTGTCGGCAGGTAGAGAATCCTTCTACAGGAACATTCCACAATGTTGATTTTAATGGCCGGGCAATTGCAACAGGTAGACAAGTGTTTTTAGCTTTGCATGAGCTGAACCAAAATGGCGGTTCAATAAGCACTGATTTCCCCAAATGTTTGTTAGTCAAAACGCTTGATTTCACACGAGTCATTTGGAAAACACCATGACATCGTTTAGTAACCCAGTGGCAGTGTTTCCATGTAGATCTCTAGAGTTCTATATAAGGTCGATTTTTTCATCTAGTTATAAAGAATATGTTTTAATGAAATTTACAAAGTATTCCAGATACATACAATCAGTGGAGGGCGTGGGAGGTATCGGGGGAGGCGAGCGAACAGGGCTGCACTTTTGCACTTTAAATACAGCATTATATAAATGATGTTTGAGTCTCGAACAGGGCTGCACTTTTGCACTTTAAATATAGCATTATATAAATGATGTTTGAGTCTCGAACAGGGCTGCACTTTTGCGCTTTTAATACAGCATTGTATAAATGATGTTTGAGTCTCGAACAGGGCTGCACTTTTGCACTTTAAATACAGCATTGTATAAATGATGTTTGAGTCTCGAACAGGGCTGCACTTTTGCACTTTAAATATAGCAATACAGCATTGTATAAATGATGTTTGAGTCTCGAACAGGGCTGCACTTTTGCACTTTAAATATAGCATTGTATAAATGATGTTTGAGTCTCGAACAGGGCTGCACTTTTGCACTTTAAATATAGCATTATATAAATGATGTTTGAGTCTCGAACAGGGCTGCACTTTTGCACTTTAAATATAGCATTATATAAATGATGTTTGAGTCTCGAACAGGGCTGCACTTTTGCACTTTAAATATAGCATTGTATAAATGATGTTTGAGTCTCGAACAGGGCTGCACTTTTGCACTTTAAATATAGCATTGTATAAATGATGTGTGAGTCACGAACAGGGCTGCACTTTTGTGCTTTAAATACAGCATTGTATAAATGATGTTTGAGTCTTGAACAGGGGTGCACTTTTGCACTTTAAATATAGCATTGTATAAATGATGTGTGAGTCGCGAACAGGGCTGCACTTTTGCACTTTAAATACAGCATTGTATAAATGATGTGTGAGTCACGAACAGGGCTGCACTTTTGCACTTTAAATATAGCATTGTATAAATGATGTGTGCGTCTCGAACAGGGCTGCACTTTTGCGCTTTAAATACAGCATTGTATAAATGATGTTTGAGTCTCGAACAGGGCTGCACTTTTGCACTTTAAATACAGCATTGTATAAATGATGTTTGAGTCTCGAACAGGGCTGCACTTTTGCACTTTAAATATAGCATTATATAAATGATGTTTGAGTCTCGAACAGGGCTGCACTTTTGCACTTCAAATACAGCATTGTATAAATGATGTTTGAGTCTCGAACAGGGCTGCACTTTTGCACTTTAAATATAGCATTGTATAAATGATGTTTGAGTCTCGAACAGGGCTGCACTTTTGCACTTTAAATATAGCATTGTATAAATGATGTTTGAGTCTCGAACAGGGCTGCACTTTTGCACTTTAAATATAGCATTGTATAAATGATGTTTGAGTCTCGAACAGGGCTGCACTTTTGCGCTTTAAATACAGCATTGTATAAATGATGTTTGAGTCTCGAACAGGGCTGCACTTTTGCGCTTTAAATACAGCATTGTATAAATGATGTGTGAGTCACGAACAGGGCTGCACTTTTGCACTTTAAATACAGCATTGTATAAATGATGTGTGAGTCGCGAACAGGGCTGCACTTTTGCACTTTAAATACAGCATTGTATAAATGATGTGTGAGTGACGAACAGGGCTGCACTTTTGCACTTTAAATATAGTATTGTATAAATGATGTGTGAGTCGCGAACAGGGCTGCACTTTTGCACTTTAAATATAGCATTGTATAAATGATGTGTGAGTCACGAACAGGGCTGCACTTTTGCACTTTAAATATAGCATTGTATAAATGATGTGTGAGTCGCGAACAGGGCTGCACTTTTGCACTTTAAATATAGCATTGTATAAATGATGTGTGAGTCTCGAACAGGGCTGCACTTTTGCACTTTAAATATAGCATTGTATAAATGATGTGTGAGTCGCGAACAGGGCTGCACTTTTGCACTTTAAATATAGCATTGTATAAATGATGTTTGAGTCTCGAACAGGGCTGCACTTTTGCGCTTTAAATACAGCATTGTATAAATGATGTTTGAGTCTTGAACAGGGCTGCACTTTTGCACTTTTAATATAGCATTGCATAAATGATGTGCGAGTCGCGAACAGGGCTGCACTTTTGCACTTTAAATACAGCATTGTATAAATGATGTGTGAGTGTTTAAAGGGGGCGCAGATTTGGGAGTTCGCCCAGGGCGGCATTTAGCCAAGTAAATTGACGCCACTTCATACAATCGTATTCTCCCCATGTCTATTAAATACCCCGTTTTCAATGAGCAGCAAGGAATGAGAACATGATCTCCCACCAACATGTATGGTCAGTGTCAAATGACCAACTCATGCAATGCCTGCCATATTTTCACGTAAAACCGTGATCAGTTGTGTTGACTTATCCTAAAATGAAAGAGTAGAGCAAGGTGTGTTGAAGCTTGAATCAACAGACAGGACAATAAGATGTGAACGTTTCAACGTACCTTGTTCTACTATTTCATTGACACAGCTTGAATTCAGACCTTCAGTTTGTAGGCCTTATCCTACCCGTTCTTTGCCCAGTTATCTACCAATTCTTCTTCGACCCAATCGATCGAGTTCACATTGAAATCATCATCTTATCAGCACATATGTGGACGTTTGTTTACATGACAAAGATTCGATGTCTTATAAGAAATCTGATCTGAACCCCCACCCACTTTAGAGAGAGAAAAAAACGTTTTGTTTCCACCCTTTTGCACGCAGGGTGAAATAAAGTTTGACATGAACCTCCACCAATAAACTGACATGACTAATGAGGAACGTTTCCCTACTCTAGCATTGGATCAGAGAAAGAGAACCCATTGTATTTCTTCCATACTGTTGGAATCTATCGTCAATTGTTATTTGATTCATGCCCGCTGTCTGACAGTGTCATACAAGGGGACGGACTCCCGTGGCATGCTGATCCTGAAATCAGAGGGGCGCCACCAATTATACACCCGATCAGTCGGAGGGGTGGGGGGAGGGGGCGTTTGGACGCTCGAGTGGCCGTTGTTGGTTGTAAGTGTTCAACCCCGACACCGCATGGCCTGCCTTTGTACATGACATCACGTAACATTGACAAGTCATTCTTCCGTGACAACACCTGAAGCAAACAACTCTGCTAGCCACCATGTTACCAAGACATTGGTGATAGATCACACAACTCGGCTAGCCACCGTGTTACCAAGACATTGGTGATAGAGCAAACAACTCTGCTAGCCACCATGTTACCAAGACATTGGTGATAGAACAAACAACTCTGCTAGCCACCATGTTACCAAGACATTGGTGATAGAGCAAACAACTCTGCTAGCCACCATGTTACCAAGACATTGGTGATAGAGCAAACAACTCTGCTAGCCACCATGCTACCAAGACATTGGTGATAGAACAAACAACTCGGCTAGCCACCATGCTATCAAGACATTGGTGATAGAAAAAACAACTCTGCTAGCCACCATGCTACCAAGACATTGGTGATAGAGCAAACAACTCTGCTAGCCACCATGTTACCAAGACATTGGTGATAGAGCAAACAACTCTGCTAGCCACCATGCTACCAAGACATTGGTGATAGAACAAACAACTCGGCTAGCCACCATGCTACCAAGACATTGGTGATAGAAAAAACAACTCTGCTAGCCACCATGTTACAAGACATTGGTGATAGAACAAACAACTCGGCTAGCCACCATGTTACCAAGACGTTGGTGATAGAGCAAACAACTCTGCTAGCCACCATGCTACCAAGACATTGGTGATAGAAAAAACAACTCTGCTAGCCACCATGTTACCAAGACATTGGTGATAGAGCAAACAACTCTGCTAGCCACCATGTTACCAAGACATTGGTGATAGAGCAAACAACTCTGCTAGCCACCATGTTACAAGACATTGGTGATAGAACAAACAACTCGGCTAGCCACCATGCTACCAAGACATTGGTGATAGAAAAAACAACTCTGCTAGCCACCATGTTACAAGACATTGGTGATAGAGCAAACAACTCTGCTAGCCACCATGCTACCAAGACATTGGTGATAGAAAAAACAACTCTGCTAGCCACCATGTTACAAGACATTGGTGATAGAGCAAACAACTCTGCTAGCCACCATGTTACCAAGACATTGGTGATAGAACAAACAACTCTGCTAGCCACCATGTTACCAAGACATTGGTGATAGAGCAAACAACTCTGCTAGCCACCATGTTACCAAGACATTGGTGATAGAACAAACAACTCTGCTAGCCACCATGTTACCAAGACATTGGTGATAGAGCAAACAACTCTGCTAGCCACCATGTTACCAAGACATTGGTGATAGAACAAACAACTCTGCTAGCCACCATGTTACAAAGACATTGGTGATAGAGCAAACAACTCTGCTAGCCACCATGTTACCAAGACATTGGTGATAGAGCAAACAACTCTGCTAGCCACCATGTTACCAAGACATTGGTGATAGAACAAACAACTCTGCTAGCCACCATGTTACCAAGACATTGGTGATAGAGCAAACAACTCTGCTAGCCACCATGTTACCAAGACATTGGTGATAGAACAAACAACTCTGCTAGCCACCATGTTACCAAGACATTGGTGATAGAGCAAACAACTCTGCTAGCCACCATGTTACCAAGACATTGGTGATAGAACAAACAACTCTGCTAGCCACCATGTTACCAAGACATTGGTGATAGAGCAAACAACTCTGCTAGCCACCATGTTACCAAGACATTGGTGATAGAACAAACAACTCTGCTAGCCACCATGTTACCAAGACATTGGTGATAGAGCAAACAACTCTGCTAGCCACCATGTTACCAAGACATTGGTGATAGAACAAACAACTCTGCTAGCCACCATGTTACAAGACATTGGTGATAGAACAAACAACTCGGCTAGCCACCATGTTACCAAGACATTGGTGATAGAGCAAACAACTCTGCTAGCCACCATGCTACCAAGACATTGGTGATAGAAAAAACAACTCTGCTAGCCACCATGTTACAAGACATTGGTGATAGAGCAAACAACTCTGCTAGCCACCATGTTACAAGACATTGGTGATAGAACAAACAACTCGGCTAGCCACCATACTACCAAGACATTGGTGATAGAGCAAACAACTCTGCTAGCCACCATGTTACAAGACATTGGTGATAGAGCAAACAAATCTGCTAGCCACCATGTTACAAGACATTGGTGATAGAAAAAACAACTCTGCTAGCCACCATGTTACAAGACATTGGTGATAGAGCAAACAACTCTGCTAGCCACCATGTTACCAACACATTGGTGATAGAGCAAACAACTCGGCTAGCCACCATGTTACCAAGACATTGGTGATGGAACAAACAACTCGGCTAGCCACCATGTTACCAAGACCACGGTGATAGAGCAAACAACTCTACTAGCCACCATGTTACCAAGACATTGGTGATAGAGCAAACAACTCTGCTAGCCACCATGTTACCAAGACATTGGTGATGGAACAAACAACTCGGCTAGCCACCATGTTACCAAGACATTGGTGATAGAGCAAACAACTCGACTAGCCACCATGTTACCAAGACATTGGTGATAGAGCAAACAACTCTCCTAGCCACCATGTTACCAAGACATTGGTGATAGAATTCGTTAATGAAAGACAACGCTATCACCGGTTTAGTGACTATACGCAACTTACATTAACAATTGAGCCAAAATGATCAATAAATTGATCGCGGGCCCTTAATATGTAGAAGAAGAATTGTTAGCATTTTGACTTTTTCATTTCACTTTTTATTTGTTCACACCTTCAATGAAGATATTTATCTATTATTTTTGAGACACAACTGTCAGTTTCGTCATAGATACAGATAGCGTTTGGCTAAATGGAGGCCAACTAATGTTTAAATCCCTAAATATCTATCCAAAAATCATAAAGTTTTCCAAATTTTTTGGGGGGGCTGTGAACGCTGCCCATATTAAATTGTAATGGACAAAAAAAAACAACAAAAGAACTTTTAAATTATTATGAATCCGTGCCATTTCAAAATGTCCACAGTGAAATCTGGCCAGGTCACCGGGAAACACTCTGACTGCTTCCTTTGAATTAAGTGACAAGGACAAAGTATTGAGCCAATATTTATGTGACTGCTCCCACTTTCATTGTAGCCATTTAAATAAATTTTAAATCATGAACATTTCAGGATAAGTCACAGAGATGAAAGTTAGTTAGAAGCATTGCTTGTATAAGTCAATCACTATGTTTAATCAAATTTAATGTTATTACATCTTTAAACCACGGAATATAAACATCTTAATATCAAAGGAAACAATGAAAATTTAATAAACTAAATTAATATCAAATATTGTGGGCAGCAACAGCAGCATTTAGTTAAATTAAATGCAATATTAAATCACACAAATAAAATGAGACATTAAAAAAACAACAACAAAAAAAAAAAAAAAACAAGGAGATACCCCTGACTTTAAATTCTGCCTATACCACTATGCTCATTACTCTTCTGGGTGGCAGTAAGGAGTGGACCAACAACATATGCATCAAGGAAAACTCAATGGCTTCCACCTGATATGTCTGCAGTGCACAGAGCACATTCTATAGCAGCAAAAAGTGTTCAACACGGAGCTACTGGGGCATGCCAACATGTTCTCCACTCTCACCATCAAGTGACTTTGCTAGCCCTGCAATATCAAAAGAATGAATCCAGAGTGCATTTCCAAGGACCAAGCTGTTCAGCAAGCTGGTATAGGGTGGACAACCAAAAGAATGGCAGCCTATGCTCAAAAAGGAATTGTGCAAGAAAAATATGAAGGCTCATGAAGTAGTCCATTCCAGCCATCAAACAGAGAGTTTAAAACAACTGAGGAGGTGCAAAATGCAAACCTCAGACACGATCACTCTGGGAGATGAATACTTAGTGTCACTGCAGCAGACAGTATCACTTTGGGAAATGAATACACAATGTCACTGCGGCAGACACGATCACTATGGGCACTGCATAAATAAAGTCAATCAAGTTTCTTCTGTCTTTGAAAAGCATAATTTTAAAAACTTACAAGCAACTGCTCAAATCGCTTATCCACTTCCTTGTCACCCATGTGCTGGAAGTCCACAGTTTCAGTAAATGGATCCCCTCCATTAAATCCATGGTCATCAGAAGGTGCACTTTTTGATGATGCAGAAGATGTACTTTTACTGGGTTTTTTGCTTTTCTTGTTGAACTTGGGAAAAAATTTGAGTCAACAGGTCAACTCAAAATGTTTGTACAAAGCTTAGTGCATATCAACTGTATATCTATCTAAAGTACTCTCTACAGTTTACTATTAGTCTATAAAAATATTGAAAATACATTTGACTTTGTTGGCTGACTGTTTACTAAAGCACAGGTAACAAACTTATTTTTTTTAGTCAAGCAATAGTTCAAAATACTGTAAGTCATCTTTTATAGGTCAAGCAATGGCTCAACATACTGTAAATGGTCTTTAAATGGTGGAGCAATAGCTCAACATACTGTAAGTCATCTTTAAATTGGTCAAGCAATAGCTCAACATACTGTAATTCATCTTTTAATTGGTCAAGCAATAGCTCAACATACTGTAAGTCATCTTTAAATTGGTCAAGCAATAGCTAAACATACTGTAATTCATCTTTAAATTGGTCAAGCAGTAGCTCAACATACTGTAAGTAATCTTTAAATTGGCCAAGCAATAGCTCAACATACTGTAGTCATCTTTAAAGGGACACAAAGACATTGAGCTGCATTACACATTGATGAGAATCCTTGTGTATGTCCATGTGTCCCATGTAATACTATGGGCTACACTCAGTAAAAATATTCAACACAAAAACATTTAAATGCTTTCATTGGTATGTAAATTGTAATTTGGGTTTAATGACAATTGGATTTAATTTAATCAATTTATCTATTCAAAATTTCCTCAAACATATTATAACATTAAAGTAAAAAATATGCCCATCAAATTAGTAAATGTGGTGATAACCATAACATTGTTGCCAGGACATCACATTTTTCTATTTATTTTTTAAAATAAACTCTAGCTTTGAAAAGAATTAGAAACTAGAATATAAAAAAGAATGAACTGAAAAATTATTCCAATTTGGTTCATAGCAAAATTATATAATAATTACATTAAAATACTCACAAACATGCTGCTTCGAGATTTAGATTTCTCTTGTGCCATTCACGATTGGTTGAATCAATTTAAGTTGAAAATCATTTTCCTTTCAACAAACACTATCCACTTTTAGGTATCCAGGTGAATAAACATCATCAATGAATAAAGTTTCACTCAAATTAGTTCGAAGTTTCCACAGTTTAAAATCTGTATGTAAATCTATTTTCAAACTGAATTTTTTTGTGTGCAAAATACTTGTTTTAACCTTAATTTTTCTAAACTGCTGATTTCTTTGCAAATTATATTTATTGACTCATACAATATTACAATTTTTTTGACATTTTATAACAAATTATTAGGCATAACCTAAGACATTGTAACACATTAAAATTATTTATGCTATGTTGGACCAATATTTTTGTTACAATACTGAGGACCATTTAATATAAAACTTATATGAACTGAGAGTGCAATGTATGGCATATGGTAAATCACTTTAGTAACTTTGCCTTAATACACTAAGAATTTTTTATGTTGAAATTTTTGTATAAATGATAATTATTGATTTTAAGTTTAATTTTTGTATGTATTCGTATTTTATGTGTGCTCAAGTCTGATTGGCGGCGATTGACAACAGAAAAAGCAACCAGCAGGATTTATACTGTTGATAGTATTGATTGACTCAGTGTATTTAATTATTTTATAATAATATTATAAATATAGTAAAACCTACGTTTTGCGACCTTCTCTTAAAAGACTTCCTCCAACATACGACCGGCAAAAAAATCCCTGATGCTTTGTACTATATAAACGACCTCTCTTAAACCACTCACTCTAAAACGCAACTTGAGACCTTCAAATAATTAAATTTTACGACCTAGCACCTGAAAAAGTCGGATTCCAAAGCAATGCTATATTTGTGAGCTTGAAGAAAATAGTTTCGTTTAAAACTTTTAACCTCAGACAATGCACTAAAGCAGCTAGGAAGTTTGAAATACTCCAAGGAGCTGACCAGATTTGCCCTGAACAGGGGCCTTTTGGACCTTGCCGACATAATGTCTGGTGTTCAAAGTGACACACTAAAAGAACATGCACGGGTGGGGGGATCATGCAAACAAACAGCAATAACAGCTTTCTATCAACAAAAAAACTATTTAATGATTAAAATACAAATAATTACAACAATATTAATGCGCTTATCTTATTAATAAATAGTTTATAACTCTAAGCATGTACTCAGCACTTACCCACGCTTTTAAACAACTACAATAGGAGCATTGATTTTTATTTTGGAATTAATGAGGAATAGGAAGTAGTGACTGTATTGGTTTTGAGACAGAGTTTAATCTATATTTCTGAACGAAAGATGGTAGATATTGACTATTCTTAATGGTGTGTTTATTTTTTTTTTACTTGTTTACTTAATTTTCTAAACGACGTTTTTTGAAAATGTCCTACCTCTTTTTTAAGACCCCTCCAATTTACGACCTCGTTTTAATGGCAATTTAAAGGTCCTTTAAAAGAGGTTTTCCTGTATTAGTAATTAGGCCATTATAGTCTATATTTTATATTACATACACATAGCCTATATACTATATAGGCATAGGAGCATAAATGATCAATAAATTGATAGTTTACTATTACAGGTTAATACTATAACTATAATAAGCTATGCCTTAAGCTTATATTATTTATATTTATAATAAATATATATATTTTAGTTATAGTTTCAATTGCAATAAGTAATAAGCCCTTTACAGACTTTACTTTATTACTGACTTTGCTTTTTAATCTATTTTACTACTGTCAATGCAACCAACATAACATACTTTAAATACTCTAAATTACTATTTAATTAATTAATAATAAATTAAATTGGCTAAATTAATATTTAAAAACTTAATTCAGTTAAAGTAACAACCTTTTATTAATTATTATCAATTAGGGTGCTGTGTAGTGTAGACCTATACTGACTCAGTTACCTACACTGTAGTCCTAGTCCTAGTCAGAAGATTAATATTTTTTAATAATAATAATAATTAGGCCCTATATTAATTATTAATAATAATTTATAGACTCCTTTACAAAATTAAAATGCAGTTAGTTAGAAGTTAGGCCCCATAATAATATGTTTTACTTAAATGCATACGATACTTTATCATCTAATGACATAAACTCAGTCAAACTGAATACTGAATAAATTTACTTCAGTCACTTCATTGATCACACAGTGTGTCACACACTTCATACACTACAGTACAGTGTACAGTCACAGTGAGTGACACTGACTGAAACTAAGAGAGATAATAACTGACTAGAATATGATTTTGAAATGACGGCTATACTTAGACTATGAACAATCCAGATCCTCGATATGATTATATTAACGAACCACAATAAATTACAGCTACTATAAAAATAATTACTTTAATTTATGTTAGCCTTTTACGTTAAGGTCACAATTATAGAAAATATTGGATAAGGTGCACTTTACTTCCCATTTAGTCATCAACATCCGCCATTTCACGGCAGCTGTCAGAGGTCAACCAACAGCCAATGAAAAAATACGCCAAACTTACTACTGACTCTACTGGGCTACTGGGTAGCTGTTATTGACCAAGACCAAGAAGTGTTTAAAATATATAAATATATATATTAATAATATATATTGCCGTTCGTCAATGGGAATTGTGATACACTGCACTTGGAAAGCTAAATTTGAAATACCAGTATTTTTAAAAAAAATATATATAGGCCTATTATATGCTACTTTTAATTTTAAAACTGATAAAGTCACTCATAAACTGGACTGGTTCAATGTAATGTATGCTACTATAATATGTATTGTAGGCTGTAGCATGGGCGCCCGCAGAAAACGTTCTGGGGGGGGGGGGCAAAAAAATCGTAATTGAAAGACCCCCCCCGGGCAAAAAATTGTTAGTAATGTTTTAATGTAGTTTTAATATACTGTAGCGTATTTGTAAGGTGAACGAACGGACAGGACATCAGCTTAGTTACTTTCTCTTTATTTTCTCTTTACTTTAATAATTTTTTTGTCTATTTTTGTATTAAAAAAATTATCCAATCAATCCAGGGGGGGGGCAAGTGCCCCTTGCCCCCCCTGCGGGCGCCCATGGGCTGTATGCATTGTAGACCTGCTCACTCATTTGAATGGTTTTCCAATTTAGTTAAATTAAAAGGGTAGTTCGGGTGGGAAAAGCGGCCTTGGAGCAAAGTCCGAAAATTACGCTCCTGAACACATCTCCCAAAAAAGTGTCCCCTGGGGCAGACCGGTAAAAAACGATATTGGGCCCCGTTATCTTTGTGAATTATATGGGATTTTATCGTGCATTTATGAGCTCTTATCTACAGAGGTTTTTGGCGACCACTGATGTTGGGGCCTGGGGCAAGTGCCCTCTTCACACGGCCCTGGTACAAAATTACACACACACAAACGATCAACAGAGTTACGTAAATGTGCAGCCGGTGCTTGTAATTGGGATTACATCCTTGCCCAAAATTCTAAAAAGTATATTATCTCACTATCTTTATTGCCATGTATAATAAACGTGCAAATAATTTTCAAAAAAGCAGTAAATCAGTGTGGTAGAAGTTGGATATTAATTGATTACAAGATTTGACTGAGACAACAATCGCAAACGTGCTTGAGACCACTGAGAGGGTAAAAATCAAGTGCCGGATGCTGTATAATTTTTTTTAACTGGAAGAAGAACTAAAGAAAAATTGTTATTTTTTATATGTCTAGACACGGTCAGTAAAGCATTTTGTGAAATTGGAAATCACATTAAGGACTTGACAAACCGAGAAGGAAAAGACACCTTTTTTTTCAGAGACTTTCTCTCACTCAACAGCCGCTCTCCAACCCCCCCCCCCTCAATATTTTATTCAGGGAAACAAATTTAGAGTTAAATAATAATGAAAAAGGCAACTCTGGTTACATCCTTTGAGACCCTAGATAGCTAATTTTTCCTTTTAACTCTTCAACTTAACTTTCAATGTGATATTTTAATTTTAGCTTGTAATATCTTAGAATAGAACCGTCCATTAATAATGTCAACATTTTTTAGACAATTTTTTACCCCATCCTTTGTCAAAAACGTTCAAATCTTGTAAGGGCCCTCCCCAACCCCACCCAATTAATTATGTCAATGCAACAACTATAGCCCACCACTTTTACATAACATAAGTGAATAAATAAGGATCTTTTTTTTAATGATAAATTTAATCTTATTATATTTGTTTGACTTTTTAATTTTTTAAATTTTAATTTGGAACAACTAGCATTTATGACAATAGTACATTTTATATAGCAGAATTCATTAGGCCAACAAAATTATTGCTAGTAAGTTTAATGCTATTTATTTGATCTTCAGGTTGATAAACCAAATGTTCCTAGTTTGCAATAATAGAAACTGATTAATTTACCATCGGGATCGTTCGCAAATTACGTCACGCCAAAATGACATTTTTAGACCCCTCCTCCTCCCTGTCACAAATTCTTTACCCCCCCCCCCAAGTGTCACGCCATAACTAAAAAAATTCAAAACACACATAATTATTTTATCTTCAGGTTGATAAACCCAATGTTCCTAGTTTGCAATAAAAGAAACTGATTAATTTACCATCGGGATCGTTCGCAAATTACGTCACGCCAAAATGACATTTTTAGACCCCCCCCCCTCCCTGTCACAAATTCTTTACCCCCCCCCCCCCAAGTGTCACGCCATAACTAAAAAAATTCAAAACACACATAAAATTTTCATAACAAAACTAAGATTTTATTTTATCCTTTTACATTTTCCCATAAAGGATTAAGATGTAGTATTGTTAGAAAACTGTGACGTAAAACAACGAAGTCCTTTCCAAGCCGAATGTAAAATGGCCCAACAGTTTTTGCATCATTTTTTGATTTGTGCAGAAGGTGTGAGCGACTTTCACGATACCTATTATACTTGAGGCAATTTCGATCGCAAATTAATGTTTTAAAATTAATTGAATAAAGATTTTTCAAAATTAGAAAATTTTAGATTTTTGTTCAAGTATGACGTCACAAATTTTTACCCCCCCCCTTCCCCAAAGTGTCACAAATTATCGACCCCCCCCCCTCCCCCCGAGCGTGACGCATTTTGCGAACAACGACCCCATATTAATATTATTATGGATCCGAGGGACATAATCCTTGTCCAGTCAGCGCATAAAATCTATATCTATAATTGGCTAGAAAAGGTCAAAGACCAACACGGTTCAAACACCACGCAGGCTATTCATTTGATCTTCCAAAGACCTTCAAAATAAACTAAATTTATCAAAAGCCTTGATCGGGTCTACATAGGTGAAAAAGAGGTCAAAATTCTGTTCCAGGCATTTTTTCCTGTAGCTGCCTGTTGTAAACACCATATCAATAGTTCCGTGTTCTTTACGGAAATCGCATCGACTGTATGAGTGACCCTTCTCAAGATGCTCATTACAATGGTTTATCAGGATTCTAGCAAATATCTTGCTTGCAATCGAGAGCAAAGATATGCAGTGGTAGCTGTGGAAAGATTGACAGTTACTTTACGCCTGTTCAATGGAGAAACAGATGTGTCCTTGAAATACTGTGGAATCGTCTCTTCCTGCCACATAAATAGGTACAGTTGGTGAAGCAAAAGATACACTAGCCCTTTGCATATAAACTGCTTTCTGCACATTGGATGATGATAAACTTTAACAACAATGTTCAACATTCAACTGTCTTTTGCTACTTTTTTTAATCAGAAGTTTCAGCAGTGTGATAAAACAACTTTTTCAGCTGAGTGCGCATCATTTTTGAAAGTCTGCCATGAGGCGTCATTCATTAAGGATTCCATTACATGTTGAAACAGAAGCTTTTTCAGGCCTTTATTCAGAAGGCTGAGTTGATCTATTTTAAAAATCTGGCATGTTTTCAATGTTCTGAATTTCTATAGCAAAATTATGAAACGTGTCCTTGCATAACTCTTTATGCTACCTGCAGACAGGATTTGTTGAAACATGGATGCTCTCTAACTCTCTATCAAATTTTATTTTTAAATTTTTAAATTCGCCTTAACAATTTTTGTTACTAATAACTTGGATACATAATAATTGAAATAATTAAAAATATTTAGATAGTACCTTTTATGACTTGCTACCTTGATGAAGCACATATATAAATGAATATCAAAATCAATTAGATCCTAACGCTTTTGTACAAAAGAATGTTGTTCAAACAGAATTTTGTTTGAATGGAAATAATGGAGAAAAAAAAAGGAATTATTTTTTAAAAGACTAAATTTTCCCCATTTCTCACTCGCACTTTATCTTTTCACATTTTAAAAAAACAAACTTAATTGAACAAATTTCATTTTGAAAAAAAAAATAACTTGAGTTTGATGCAACTGTTATTTGAACAATACACCTTCGTACAAATCCAAATTGGTTTCAAACAATTTGGATTTGTAATAAGTTCTGGTAACCTTTTCAAATCTCAGCACTCAAATATTTAATCACTACTTGATTTTATATTTTAATTTAGCCAATGATGACCAACTCATTTATTTTTTAAATCTTTTAATCTTAGGCAAAATTTCCTGGGCCAATTACGTGCATTCAGCTTATTTTTTATAAACATAATAATAATTGCATTAGACTTATTTTGGAAAAATTAGTCCAGATCTGCTGATCTTTAATACATGTAAGATCCAACAAATTTATTATAACAAAGCTCAAAATGTATTCATACTACAATTGGAAATTAAATTTTAGGTCAACACTTTGTTAAATTTAAATACATTGTCATTTAGTAATTTAAATAGATAGGCCTACTAGAAAATATAAAGACTTTGTTGGGCTCATTATATTTTATATCCAAGTTGATATAATGATCATCACTAATATACAAATGCAAGTGGCTAGTAAACAGGCACATATCTGTAGAAATCCCTTTGGGTACCATCACAGTGAAAGAAAACAAACGACATTCAATTAAAGGTCAAGCGACATTTTGCTGAATTGAAAGTAAAAGGGAAACAGGTAGAAAAAATCCCAATTGATAAGTAAAGGAAGTTCATATTTGCTCCCAGCAGATTCGTATGTATATCAGCAAAATGTTTAATGGCCATATAAATGTCTTGAAATGTTAACGAATTTGGTTCTATCAAGTTCACGTAGCAATATTCATTTCACTATAAAAGAAACACATTTGTAAATATCATAACAGAGTAAGTTGAGGCACCACATTTGTAAATATCATAACAGAGTAACTTGAGGCACCACATTTGTAAATATCATAACAGAGTAATTTAAGGCACCACATTTGTAAATATCATAACAGAGTAATTTAAGGCACCAATGAAGCCCACCATTGCTTCAAACAGCAAGTTATAAAAAATGTCACGTGGAAAGTGTTGGCAAGCTACGACTCTTCTCAATATATTTAATAGAAAACAAATACAAGGCTGGAATAGTGATGCAAAGTAAAATTGAGAATTATGTAAAAAATCTCCACGATAGGCTTGAACTTGAACTCCCTTATAACAGTAGAAATGAATCACCCAATTACTACACCACTAGCAATGTCCTTTCATTCAACATTTCAATAAATATTGGATTTTAACAAATTTGATCAGTTTGAATCACTTATCTTTTTCATAGTCAAACACTTTCTTTAACACACACAATCATCAACATCATGCAAAGTCACACAAATACTTTAATGAATCACAAGGCTTTCAGCCTTTCTAATATTTTCTCTGCTTCTGATTCTTCATCTACTAATGAATGTTTCTTCTTTTTATGTTTTAATTTTTCTTGATCTACTGATGAATTGAACCTGGAATCATTGAAATCTATTTCTTTGACATGTGACCCATCCAATAAGATTTGACGAGACCTAGACCGGCCTAACTGAGCCCTTCTTTCAGCTGTGGACAGTAATGGACAGATCTAAATCAACCAGTTAAAGTTTAAAATATTATTTTGCATTTGGTTTTTCCATATGATAAAAATTTAAATACACATTGAAAAATTTCTTGGAACGGATTTTAACATTATTATGCAAAGATACTTTTGTAAACAATGCATGCTAAATACTAAAATTATACAATTATATCATATCATGATTTTTTTGCTATCCATAATTTTGTGCAATGATAAAATATAGGCTATATTGTTTTTATCCATATTTTATCAGTCAGTTAAGGTTAACAGAACATAATTTTTTTAAAGATTTAAACAAAATAAAACAAATCCAGACAACTTGCATAACTGGAACTCATCAGCTTTGGATGGTGGCTCTTTTAAGAGATGGGAAAAAGAGATGGGAAAATCTGTCTACAAAACCTCCTCTGCCTTGTGACAGGCTAAGGAAGTAAACCCTAAAAGAAAGAAGACATCATCCTTCTTTTTTGCAAATGAATTTATATGAAACTAATTCTTACCTCCTGCAGCCCTGGGCGTACGCCTTTTCCCACCATCTCTCTTCATATTAAATGCTGAACCAGTCTTTAGAGCTTCTAGCAAGTTATCCATGACTCCTTCTTGGTTGTCATCTAAAATACAAAATAGTTCAAATATTTCGAATGTATAAGAAAAATGTCCTTCTCAGTTTGTGTATTAAATTAAAACCAAGTTATAAAAAGCTAGAAGCAACAATTGAATAATTTACAGTTGTCCCTCTATTTCTTTCTACTAGCATTTTCATCTTGTTTGTCATGTGACAGTTGCTATAAACAGGTGTTATGATGGGTGAGTTGTGTCGTCTTGTGTTATGAATGATCAGCAGGTCAATAAACCATGTGAGAATAAATGTTGTGTTAACATGGTATGCAAGTTAGTTTTTTGTAGTTTCCGTTAGTTTGTTGAGGGTCATCTTAGTGTTAGTGTTAGTGTAGTATTTATGTACTGCGTTTTTTGAAGTTGTAGTTGCTGTTGTAGCATTGTCAATTCAAATAACAGAGTTTTACAACAATATTTTTTAAAAGTAAATAATACTTTTTTTGTCAATAACAACAAACAGATTAACATTTTAATAATAAAAATGTAAAAAGTATCAATTATAAAAAAGACTCCATGAAAAACAAGTTTAAACGCACCAAAAATTAAAAAATAATGTACAATTTCTTAAAATGCATTACGCAAAGAAAGTCTGTGCATAAAATATTTTCAAAAATAATTAATTAAAAAAAATAATTAATGTTTTTCTACATTCTATTTGAATCCTTTGGCAATATAGAATGCTCATATACACTTCTTCACAGGCTTTCTTTGGGAAATGCATTTTAAGAAATTTTTAATTATTTTATACTTTTTAGTGTTTAAACTCGTCTTTGATCTTTTAAAGGTTTTTTATTACATACTTATCAGAACCTTACTAGTTTACTAACCATAATTTTTTTTTTGCCAATTCATTGCTTTCTTTAAGGGGAGGTATCACAAGCTTAATGTAATACTTAAATTCTTTATACTTATATCCACCTGTGGTCATATCTAAAATGGTCACTTGTCTTTGCTTCTTGTCTTTTTCTGTCTTTTCCTTGGCTTCTTTTGCTCTCCTTTTTTTTTCTTGCACCTCTCTTATCTTTGCATTTTCCTTCAGTGCTTTCTGAAATGAAATTTAAGCATTTCAGTCACTCAGATCACTTTATTTTTCAATTTGAATTAAGTTGCCATATTTAGAAACAAGAGATGGGCCAACAGGTCAACGGCCTCTTAACATCCAAGCTACTCAGATACAACACTTGAAGCTACAGTATGATTGTCCTGGCTTTTATTTCCAGTTCATTATTTCCAAAGAATCTAAATAATGCATTGATCAAAAGGATTGCTGGAAACATAATTTTTAGAAGCATGGCATTCTTGTGGAAACAAGTGATGTGCTCTCAGCTTCCCTTGAAATAATTAACAATTACATTGAGACCATAAAAGCTGTGCAAAGCTGTGCTGTGTTTCTTTAAAATCGACTGTTTTCTAATAGCATCTATTTTTTTTAAATAGATGATAAATTTGATCTTACTTGCAAGGAATCTTTAAAAGTTTTCATGTCACCAAAGAACTCCTCCATGGTGTATTTCTTTGGATCAAAGGCAAAATACTTGGCAGTAGCCTCAAAAAGGGTCTCTAGTTTTTTTAACATAGTACTGAGCACATCATACTGCAGCTGGGCATCTTTTAAGAAATTGTGCCTACTAGTTAAGGATAATATTTTATGATACTCTGAGATCAAAATAAAATAGCTACATTTCAAATGCTTGTAACAAATTAAAATGGTATTAACAAGATCCATAATCAGTATATTTTATAGATTTTAGATAGTTGTGTCATAATGTAAGCATGATAAGAGTTTTAAGATTGTGTATATCAGTACCTTCTTTTTTCTATACCCTGCTTTTCTTGGACACACAAGAATTCAAAAATTATTTATTTTATACAAATTTTATTCAAATATTTAAAAGAATTCAGAAAAATTACAAAGTTATGTAAATTACTAGGTTTTTATAATTAAATTATATAAACACATCAAACACATATAGAAAACTGCAACATTTTGCTTCCTTAAGGATATTTTCATAACATCCCAAAATTTATCATCAGGATCATTTGGCTTGCCCAAGTTTTTTAAATCCAATTCAAGATCTCTTATTTGTTTGCCTATGGAATTTATATTTTTATGAAGGATCTCCGTTGAAACTGTAATGAAAAGCAAATAACATTTATTTAAAAGCAAGAACTGTTATTTTAAAGCAAATCCTGGTATGCGAGTCTCAAAAATGTTACCTAAATGATAAGTAAAAGGATTTAACATCAAAAATTGTAATCAATCTAAAATTCAGTATTCAAATACAGATCAATACCACTATAAATAAATATAATTGCAGGTATAAAATATTTAAAATCTTACCTCTAGCTGCTTTTTCTATGTGGATAGTCTCATCAAAGAATCCCAGGACATCAGGATATTTCTCTGCCAATACATGTGCTAAGAAGTGAAGCATAGATAAGGTGTTGTCCTGACTCTTTGTCCCTTCCAACTGTAAAAGTATCACGTACTAGCAGTCAATTATTTTATGTAAAATATTATTGTTAAATATTTATCACCCCCCCCCCTTAAACCCGGTACTTTCAGGAATTAAAAAAAACAACAAACAAACATAAAATAACTACGAATCTATTTTTAAAGTTTAAATTTTCCCGCCTTTATATTTTATGTAAAATATTATTGTTAAATATTTATCACCCCCCCCCCCCCAAAAAAAAGAAGCGTTTTCCAACATAAAAGAAAAAAAAAAATATAAAGAATAAAGAATTTTATATTAATTACAATAGTTAACTTTATGTCAGTTTCTAAAAGAGCATTTTCATTTCTAAACAGAGACTGAGAGACATAAATTTAGATCATAAGTTTTTAATTTCTATTTATTTGTTGTTTCTTGTTTTGTCTTGCCTGATGAAGAAGGCATTGAGCCCGAAATGTCATTGTATTTTCCCTGTCTTTTTTTTTAAGCTTATTAAACATATCTTGTTCCACTATTTATTTACTTTACACATCTTGAACACATTCCCTCATATATTATTCAATATCAAGAATACTTAGTTTTGAAGCAGAAGATTAGCATTCAGATATTACTGAACTGATAAAAACAATATTCATGAGACAATACAATTGCTTTCAGTAAAATGGAGTGAGAAGTCCTGCTTTTTCATTGTTTTTATTTGGTTGATTTAGAAAATCTACTTTTAAAATCTTTTCCCCTAATGTTCACTTATTTTCTATTTACTAACATCCGTTGCTTTTGTAGGCTTTTGTTTATTTTTTTATTTTACTTCAAAAGCTAAAGTAGCATAAAATTTTTGATGCTAATAAGTACATAAAAAAAATATTACGTATAAATATTCTGTTAGGATCTAATTTTAGCTCTCACAGATGGCAGTAAGTTGGTTAAAATAAGGTGAAAATTAGTGGTGTACACAAACATGCTAATATGAAGTAAAATCAAATCTTGCTCACAAGTGGAATTTATCACACATAAAATTAGTAGTGACTGTGGAAGTTTCCTTCCGTTTTTTTTATCAATTCAATAAGTAATATTTTTTCCACTTACTTTAGTCAAAAAGCTTATATCAAAGCCTATAGATTGTGCATTTCTAGAACCAGAATTAAGGTAGTTTCCCATTAAAAGAAGAAGCTCCAATAATCTTGCAAACCTTCGACTGCTCTTTATTTCATCACAAGCTTCAGTCGCAGACACCAAATCCTATGGGAGTTAGCAAGTGTCAATATATTAAACAAAGACTCTTAAAACCAACAACAACTTCATTAAAATAATTATGTAAAAATAATCTATATAAAATTTGAGAGATTTAATGGTAATTTTTGTCCATATAGTTTAAGAAGACAATATGAACAATCATCAGGCTATTTTTACATTGTTATCAAAACTCACATGATTTTATGACTTTATAATTTCATTATTAGTTATGCACTCACTGGCTTAATTTCTGATACAAGATCAGGAAATCTCATTTTGAATAATATGGAATGTAGGCGTGGAACTAGGCGCTTGATAGTTGACATCTGAAGTTTATTAACACATCAAATTGATTTAAAACAAAATTTAAAAAAAGAATGGCAAAGTCTCATCTATTTGTAAATATTCATGGTAGTTTAACCCTTTGACATAAAAAAAATTTACCCCACAATAAAAGATAGGAAATAGACCCTCTATATCATTTGATCTGCCATTACTGATTTATTACATCTATTACAATAAATTTTAAAAAAATTGATAATCACTCACCATAGTCATTTTAGCTGTAAACATTAGGAATTATTTTTCTATGTCCAAAGATTTTGTTAATAAAGCATAAGGGAGATATTATCCTAAACTATGAGATGTAGCAAAACTTGCAGATGATGATAAAGATCTAAAAGAATTACAGTAACAGCAAACTGCTCTGGTTCTGCCAATGTATTATAATCCTCTTTTAGTTCAGAAAGTTTCTTCATCTCATCAGGTTCAGGCATGTATTTTATGAACTGCTCAATCATGGCTGAGGTGAGATTTGCTTCATCCACTTGTAAGATGCAGCGCTTGATTTCAGCGTATGGAATCTTTATAGAGGCTAGCAAGATTGCTGTGAAAAGGACATTTGTAACAATTTTTAGCCAGTTAATTTTACATTTATTTATGAGAAACTCAATCAACTACACAAATAAAAGAGCTATCATTTTGTCTGTATGAGAAAAGAAAATATATAAATTTAATAAATTACTTCAGAAAATAACAAATAGATTTACACAAGTTTTGGCCTGATTTGACATCCATTACTTTGAGTTCTTTCCCCTTCTTGGCTGGCTTTACTGCAACTTCAGAAAATTCCTTTTTGGCTGAAACCATTGAAATGTTTATTCCATAATGAGTTAATAAAAAAATCATGCAAAAAACAAAGAATAATATGGTTAAAACAGCTAACTAATTTAACTGGAACATACCTGGAGCTTTTATTGAAAACATTTCTTCCAAATTGCGAAAGATTTCTGCACTTTCAAACTGTTCCTCATGCAGGTTCACCCAGATAGAGTCCTTTTCTAGCTGCTTTGGGTTCAACTAGATATGAAACATAATACAAATGAGTAAGGTTCAATATGCTCATATTTGTAAATGGAATCACCAATGCAATTCTCTCTTTTTAACAAAAACTTTTTAAAAAATCTATGACCAATATTTTTTTATATTCACTATTTCAAAGAAAAACAATTAATTAACTTATATAAATGAAATACCTTATTCCAGTTTAATCTCTTAGTCTGAGCAGAAGTCGTATATTTTTTCTTGGGTGCCATTCCATGGGGAAGTGTATAAGGCGGTGGTGAAAATGAGCCAGTTGGTCGTGGAGAACTGATGCTGGATGGAAGGGGCTGACCAATTCCAAGAGGATGGGGTGGAGGCCACATTCCCACTCCTTTGAGTAGAGGCGGACCCATTCCTGGAAGGGGTGGTGGAGGTGGGGGTGGCCCTCCTCCAATAGGAGGAGGTGGTGGAGGTGGGGGAGGAGGTGGTGCCACAAGCTCTTCTCCATGCCCTTTTATTAGTGCTGCACTGATATTAAATCCAATGCCTTGGTTGATCTGTATGCAGTAAAATAAAAAAATATTTAAATGAACTTGGAACAAAAGAGTGAAATTATTAATAATTAATATTAATTCTAAATGATCATAATTTAAGATTTGAATGAGCGAAAAATAAACAGATAGCAAAAGAGAAACATAAATGTATGGAACCTTTTCTTTCAGTTGAGTCAACTCCAGCTCGTACTGTTGAACTTTGCTCTCTAAACTAATTGCTTTAGCTGCAGACTCCTGTTTTGCAGTCAGTGCGTTGTCTAGCTTGACGGTCATGTCTGCCAAACTGATCTCTCCAGGGTCTTCAAACTTTGACCTATCTGATAGTGAAACTTTGCAAAAGGAAAATAATTTCTAGAGTTCATATGTACAACTTTTATTTCTGTAATTGTCAGGGCCGGATTATTCTCTGGGTAAGGCGGAAACAAGTCCATGGCTCAAGGGGTCGCATATAATGATTTTTTGCATGTTACATTATTTAAAGTTGGGTTTTTTCGGCCACACTTGCCAGAAAGATTTATCAATTGCAGTCTGCGATGACAAAAATTTGGTTGTAAAATATCATGTTTTGTATTTTTTCTATGATTTCTTGAAATATAGAATAATCTTTAACTTAGACTACCTAGAAAGTTAAAATAAGAAAACAAACTTACAATAGCAGGCAGTACATCGCATGAATAAACAGCTTAGTTCTGAAGGTAGTTGTGAATCAAACAGTAATCTTCTGTAAGGCATTAATAGCACCCTACTGTTGAATGAGCTCATGGCACCCCAATTTCTTAATCCGCCCCTGGTAATAGTGGTAATTTTTGAAAAATGCCTACTAGCCTGTCAACAAGAATGATTAATGAGAGGCTTAGTCAATAAAAAAAAATTAAATACAAATTTATTATAGACCAATATTACTTGCAAATCTCTATTAGTAGATACATTATGATATCATAAATTCTTTTCAAATTTAGATTTTTTAGAGAAAATCAAAGGAATTATGTTGTCAAATATTTAATCTATATCAATTGTCCACTGAAATTAAAAATCTGTTAAACTTCAAAATAGTTAACTTGATTTTAATACATATAACTTTTCCAAGTCAATTAGTATTTCATATTTTAGTTCTTCAAATAGGAAAAAAAATACTTTAGAATATTAGTGTGGCTAAAAGTTATACCTGAAACAAAAACTAGGACCATATATTTAGTAATCAACATTGGAGATTATCTAAATTTCAGGTAAATGAAACTGAAGTACTGTTAACAATCAACCAAAAAAAAAAATGGTGAAATGATACTAACTCAATAGAGGCTCAACATCAATGTCAAAACGTTTTGTCTGTCTGAAGTCAGGGTCACAGCCACTACGGTGAAGGATAATCTGTGTTATACATTCTTCTATTAACTTGTAATACTGAGGCCTGGGGAAATAAAACATTGAAACTTTTGATGTCATCAAAATAATTTCAAAAGAAATAGTACAACTATTAATTGTATCTAGACTAAATTAGACTGGCATACCAATGGAAAAGAGAAATAATTAGAAAAGTTGTTCTATAAACTTGCTGCGGAGATAGAAAAATCATTTATTGATTTGAATCTTGTGCTGATAGAAAATAAAGCACACACTTTTTAAATTTTTTTAAAAATCACATGAGATCAGTTAAAAATGTTAAATCTTTAACTTAAATAAGTTTATCAGGTACCTGTATGTTTAAATTTCCTAAGTTTTATTTTAAATATTTCTTTCATTCAAAATGTAGCTCTCACTCCAAATCATAAGGAACATTTAAGAGTAAAACAAAATGAAGAAATGAACAAAAGAGGTAGAAGTGGGCATCTTTAACATTTTTTTTAATGTCAAAACTAACTTTTCAAAATATCATCCCTAAACACCCACCGGGCATAAATATCATCTCGTATCAATAACAGGTGTTGTAATATGGACAAGAAATAAGGTTCTGCAACAGTGTTACCAACAGAACTGAGAAGTAGCTGAAAGCAAGCTGTAGGGTCTGTGAGGCATGTTAAGAAATTAAATTTATGTTTCACTTTTATCATATGATTCTCAAAATGCAATTAAAATAATATCTGGGTTCATATTTTTATCAATTTTGTTTGTATTACATCATATTTTAAAACAATTAGATCATAATCTATTTTCTTTTGAGATCCAATGGGTAATTTTTTATTTTTATTTTAAGCACTAAGTAATTTTTTTTGTAATTTAGCTTTTAGTGAAACAAAACTCAAGAATATTTAGTATCTATGTGTGTTAGTTACTACATTTTTATCATCTAACTTTATAAAATAAATGTTTACTTTTTTCCATAAATAAGTTAAAACTATTTCTCTATCCTCATAAAATGTAAATTTTACAATGATAATGCGTTCTTTTATCCCAAATCGAGCTAAATAAATGTAATAAAATTTTTAAATTCTATACTCAATTTGTTTAAAAGGATATTCAAACTCCATGGTTATGTTGTCATAGCGATGAGAAAACTCTTCTTGATCTTCCTCTTTGTGTTCATGAAAAATCTTAACATGGGTCCTCAGCTCCTCATCCTCTTGATTATCTAATGACTAGTGAATAATTTTTAAGTAGCATGTTGATTGAAATTGTTTAAAACCTATTTTTCATGAAGAAGGAAGAATTAAAATCTCAAAATAAAACATTACAATTTTATTAATATCAATTTCGGTTTTCAATTAAGAAGGCCTATAAGTTTGCCTTATTTTTCCCTATAAATTATGCATTCTGCATATAAATTTAATAATCCTGTCAAGACTTTGACAATCAAAAGTATCATTGATTTCTTCTTTTTTTTTAAAGATCAGAGTTCATTAAAACACTTGCATATAATTTTTTAAATAAAATTATTTTAAACCATAAGAGGTACTGCTAACTTTTTATGGAAATAAAATATTTTTTAACCTGTCCTTTAGTATTTTACCCTGCTTTGATTTCAACACACAAAAAAAATAATCAGGAGTATATCCAAAATAAAAACTAACTTACTTCTAAAAGATCTAGGAGTCCTGTCCTCATGAACTCATTTCTTAAGTGCATCCTGAAATCAATATCATCAGGTGTGAAGACAATGGCATTGACTACCTGGATACAAGCAACCTGGGTGGAATATAATAATGCTAATGTCAGATGATCAAAGCATTTACATTAGTATATATTGTTTGAAAGGCCTACTGATACTGCTGTATTAAAATATATTAAAATATTGTGTATTAAAAACATACCCATCAAGGCGGTATGAAATTAAGAATCTCTTTATAAGGAGAATAATATCACAGTTATAGCTAATTTATTTCATTTTTCTAATTTAAAAAAAAAGAAGGGGCAGGAGATGAAAGATGAATTGATATTCAAAAGCAAAATCTAACCTGCATTGCAGGATTATCACTCATTGCAAGGCCACTGATGATGGGAACAAATCTCTCTTGGTTTCTTATTTCACCACACACTGTTAAACCTTCCAACACTTTTTCATGTCTGATGAATAAATTTTCACATATGATCATGTAGCACACTATAATGAATCTGCACTAATGACAATAATGTTAGAAAACTGTTTTTGCTATTTTTGTTGTATTATTTTTATGAAATCAACTGATATTAGGGGAATCTTGAACCTGAAACATTTGGCAGTGTTTATTTCCTTTGCTAGTCATTTGCCTGAAATTGTTAAAAACTCATTAAGCTTATTTTAGGAGTGAAAAATTCAAATTTTAACTTTGAAAGACTTGGAGATTTTCAAGTGCATCATTATGTATCATTCATTAATGGAGTAAAACTTATCACAAATTTCACACAGAACATGAAGACCTAATAAAAAAACTGATGTTGTCTTCTCGAGTGTTCCTCTTTGAAAAAGAAGCTTTAATCTATGTATTTTAAAATCAAATTTATGAGTTTGCCCGAAGATGTAAAATAAAGTAAGTTTTCATTTAGTTGAAATAAAGTTTTGTTACATTTCATACCAAAGTAATATCTATCACATTCATTTTATTTTTATGAATTCCTTTTTTTTTGTCTAGCAGGGGATGTATTACAGGGAATGATAGGGGAAAAGACCCCAACATTTGGGCCAAAAACATTTCTCAGATTAAATGGGCACTGAATTATTAATAAAAAACACTTGCACCACCAAAATGGCCATATTACCAGACACTGTTTTCTTAAAAAGGCTAAGCACACTAATTACAACACAGCCCTATGCATGACTCTGAAGCTTTGCCATTTAAAAAGACTAGACCTTATAAAATTTAAAATAATGGTCTAAAATATGGTTAACTATTAGTAACTCCAAAGCGAATCCTATAACCCAAATAAAAACAAAATATGACATGATTCTAGTCATTGTTGAGCATAATCTATTTCATTTGCCTATTTTGGCTCAGACTTAAATATTTAAAGTCCAAAACCATTAATTGATTAAAAGTAATAAACATTAACAAGTATTACATATTAAGTCCAAGTAAAGGACTCAATAATTACCTGAGTTTAAAAAAGATATCTTAAAGCCTATGACTATGATGATGAAATTTTGTAAGAAATCATTTCTGAACCAAAAGGATAGATGATTATCTTAGCAACAGAAAGTTTTCCAAAATGAACTTTGAACTTTAACTCTTAGGTGGCCAGTCTGTCTCATAAAGGAAATAGCTCAAGTAAAATAAATATTTCAGAGCTTATTTTAGACAAGGGAAGTAAACACACACACACAGTAATCAAAAGAACATAGTTTCAGTAAAGATTCTTTATTTCAACTGTTATGGCGACATATACTTATTTAACTATACAATACCCATTAGGTGGTACAAGGCACATGGCAGCCAACAAACGAACAGCCTCAAGCATTGTAGATGGATCTGATGGGTACAAAGTCATTGACATGATGGTCAATGCCTCTTCATGGTCCAAAATACTCATGAGACCAAACTGAAATGACAAGGGCCACAAATGACTAAAGTTAATATGTATATTAGTTATGCATTTATGTTCAATTCAATGAATGGTGGATTACTAGCAAATCAAGGAAAAAAATTCAGTCCTGGATTTTTCTTAACTTGCTTCATTGATATGATATTATTAACATTGTTTAAAAAGTTGTAGTTGAAACAGCGAAGACAGGTTTGATCAGTCTTTAAGTCCTAAACCAAATGTGGGCAAGCATTTGCAGAATTTGCATTTTTAGACATCTTAAACATAAATGGTACATTACTACTAGCAATGTTGGTGGATGACGGCTATCATAGGGAGAGCTAATGTATTTGCTTAGGCAAGTAACAAAAGATGATGCATACTGCTGTGTTTTTGCCATGCATAAAAAGCTTTCTTGTGTTGCTTTAAAAAAGATTGTTACATTATGCAATTTCAATTTTAATAAAAAATTTGCAGAAATATTATAATTGGCTTATCCAACTAGAGCTATGGTTAATAGGTAGGAGCAAGAGTTGCATGTGGCTATAAGAGCTCCATTTACCAACGTCAGTCCTAGATTGTTGTATAATTAAGTTACAACAATTTTTGTATAAGGACTCTCAAACTTTTGACAATCATCTAAGGTTAAACTCAATGTTAGGATTAAGTGAGTATACAAAAAAACAATTATAAACTAACAGAAATCAATCATGGACTTCTAAATTATATTTTTAAACAATTACTGAAGTTAATATACTGTATTTTATGGACTATAAGAGGCTATGGACTATAAGACGCACCTTAATTTTTAAGCATTTAAAAAAACAAAATATTTTTATCATTTTTATATTAATTTCAAGTATAAGATGCACCTGAATTTTGGAGGCAATTTTTCGAAGAAAAAAAGTGCGTCTTATAGTCCGTAAAATACGGTAGCACAATTTCCCCTGTTACTGTTATAAACTTTTTTATTTTCCATAGTCTTTTTCTAACAGAAACAGCTATTTGCTCTGTGCTCTAGTGCAGTGCTACTCAAAGTGGTGCTCTGCGGACCGGTGCTGGTCCGCGAGCCTTACGTTACCGGTCCAGAAATGTTTAAATAGTAAGAAAATATAATTAATAAATCTGGCACCGATCCCTGGTGCAGTTTCGAAACTTGTCCACCGGTCCATGAAACTTAAAAGTTTGGGAAACGCTGCTCTAGTGCTCTTGTAATCAAGAAATGAGGTTAATGATTTTTAAGCAAAATATAATGGTAGTGGCAGGTAATGATTTTTGTATGTTAGTTGGAAACAGAAATTTTTTTAGTCATAATTTTATGGATAAATATTTTTTTGCAATATTATAAGAGAAAAAGGCAATATTTAAGGACTTTTCCAAATGTTGATATTTGTTTAAAATTTGTATGTATTTTAAAGTCAGACTCTCCAATAACTTATCAACAAATTGACAAAAAGGTTATTTATCATTGCTATAAGTTGTAAGAGTTAAAAGTTGATGAAATACTTTGAAAAAATAGTGACAAAAAGAAAGGTAAAAAAAAAAAAAAAATTTAAATTAATTTAAACTTACTTTGTTGTTCATAAATGCTTTCAGGCATCGTACACATTCATATGTACTTCTCTGTTCTGAGATACTTTAAAAAAATGTAAACGTAGGGTTGAAAGTCATGCAAAACACATAGAAATAAACTATAACATAACACAATCCTTTTTTTAACTTAAAAATTTTGCTTTAAAAGATAAATTGATTCAATGAATTAAGTTTACAAAAGATACCAACTTATCAGCGCAGTAGGTGAGATTCCTCAGAATGGCATTCAAGCCCCTCTCACCAAACTCCTTTACCCAACTTAAAAATAGGAAAAAACAAGGAACAAATCAATAAATGATGAAATTTCTCTAGATTATATGAACTCAAATTCAATAATAAATTGAGTTAATTAAAATGATAAAAAGATATTATTCAAAATAAAACGCAACTTGGAATTTTCAGTAGCATTGCCAGGTTTTGAAAATATTTAGGCTTAAATTTGAGGGAACAAAAAATTACATTAATTTAAAATAAACATTTTTTTTTATTTTCTGAAAAAAGAATAAATTCCTACAGGAGAAAAGCTGGTGACATGCCACAATTGTTTAACGCTCTGACTAAATAAAATCACATGATATAAAGTAATTTAACAACAATGTTCCACTGCAGAGCTTTCCAAGCTATGAGCAGCAAAGACAATGGGGAAACATTGAGGTTTATGTGGAATATGCCGTAATCTTCTTCTTCTTCTATATAATAAGGGCCCAGGATCAATTTATTGATCATTTTGGCTCTTATGGATGTAGAGGGGATTTGCAATGTTTCTGTGCCTGGTGTTGATGAGGATATTGCACCGATTGCAAGGGCTACTTTGTGAGGGTATCATGCACTGGGGGTTGGAAGGCCTGACACAATAGATGCAAATGTGTCAAGTGTTGTCGCCTCAACTGTTCCTTTTGAAAGCTGATTGTCTTTGGCAGGAATGAGCAGTTCCTATACTGGCTTCTCGCTGGTATGAGCCGGCATGGCCTGTCACGGCCTCGTCACTGTCTATGGGGGAGAGGGACGAGTTTCTGTTTAATGCTGGAGCAGTGGACCAGTCCATTATTTATCTTGTACATTATGGGGAGCCTGACTAGTCGTCATCGTTCCTCCAATGGTGACCAGCCTAGTGTTTCCAGCATGCTGCCAACACTAGAGGTATTCCTGTAGCAGTTCAGGACAAAGCGTGCTGCCCGTCGCTGGACCGCCTCTAAACTGTCTATGCTCTTCTGGGTAAATGGGTCCCATGCTGAAGATGCATAATCTAAAACTGTTTGGACAAAGGCTTTATAGGCTCTTTCTTTCACACAGGAGTTGCCAATCTTTAGATTACGCCTTAAGAACCTCAGGGTCTTGATTGCCCGGTTCCACACATTGTTAATATGCTCGTCCCAGCGGACCTCTCTTTGAATGATAACACTTTATGGAAGAAACTGGCTCAAGTATATGGCCATGCAGTTCGTACTGGTAGTGTAGAGGAGTACAACTTCTAGAGACTGACAGTGTCTGGCACTTGGCAGGGTGAAATTCCATGTCCCAGCTCATCTCTCACTCAGCTAACCGATTGAGATCCTGTTGTAGCTGGTCCTCGACTGTGAACAGTCTTGCTTGGGATGTCAGTTTCTCGGGTAGGTCATTAATGTATGCTAGGAACAAACAAGGGTCTAGCACTGATCCCTGGGGGATCCCTGACTTAACACCGACAAAGGAGGAGCTTGTACCATCCACCACTACTGCTTGGCATCAGTTGCTGAGGAAGCTAGAGATCCATGTTTTAGTGGTGCCTTGAATCCCATATCTCTGAAGTTTGTGTGGAAGCAAACTATGATTGACACGGTCAAATGCCTTTGATAAGTCCATCACCAGCACATCAGTTTTCTTGCTGCTCTCCCGATTGGTCATCACGTCTTCTACAAATTCAAGGACCTGGGTCTCACATGATCTATTGACTCAGAAGCCATGTTGACAGTCATTGAGTATATTTTGGCTTTCAAGATGCTTCATGACCATGCTTACGATTATGTGCTCCAACAGTTTGCATACCACGCTGGTGAGGGATATCGGATGATAGTTGCCAGGGTTGGAATGCTCCCCTTTCTTGTAGATTGGAGAGACATGCGCTGTTCTCCAGTCTGATGAAACATTGCCTGTGCACAGCGACCATTGGAAGAGGATTGTTGGTGCAGGAGTGATTTATTTGGCTAATTCTTTGAGCACTCGTGGTTTGATGTTGTCAGGACCACATGCTTTGTAGGGTTAATGGTTTTGAGGAGGGCAAGCACACCCTGCTCTGAAATCTGGATATCTTCCATGATGGGGAAATCAGCCTCCGAGTACTCTCTACCGTCACCAAATACTGACTGGAACAACTGATTGAGTATGTCAGCCTGTACTTTTGGGTCAGATGTCAAATGGCCATCCCACCTCAGGGGGAAACTCCAGCGTTTGAGGACTTTTGGTGCTTCACATAGCCCCAGAAGCGCTTGTTCTTGACAACCTTGGCCAGAGTGTCTTCCTCTGAGAAGATGCCATTCATGTAGTTCCAGTAAGATCTGCGCAATAAGTGTTGGATGTTCGGTGGAGCCTCAGTACCTCCTCAGCTCAGTTCAACTGAGCCATTTTTCTTCAATCGTTTGTTTTGATAGTCTCTTCTGTGGATGAGCCAACAGATTTCAGCCGTGACCCATAGCTGATTTATCTTAGGTTTGGTGGACTTGGATGGTATAAATTTTTTCATTGCATCAGTGATTATTGTCTTAAACTTCACCCACAGCTCTTCTGTTGTCACTGTACCCTGAATCTCCTGGATGTTTGAGCTCAGCTCTGTCGTTGCACTCCTCAGGCCATCCCAGTCTGCCTTGGCACAAATTGGGATTTCTTGTAAGATCTGTTTCTTTTTTTAGTGTTTTTTTATTTAAAAAAATTCTTAGTATACTTGAAAATTTTGGCTGCTTAACCTTTTCGTTACAGATGATGTCAACGCGACTTCACTACTTTCACTTACCAATGACGTCACATTGTTGTCATAAAAAAGAAGCAAATAACTTTTCTGAAATACAAAGGACGTCACATTGACGTCATATTTCAATGCTATATATTTCTTTATTCGTTAATCTTATAGAAAATAAGAGGCAAATCGGATAGAGAATGAAAAATACCAGAGGTTGCTTCTTTTAAGTTTTTATTGCTGAGTCAGCAAAAATCAATTTCAAAACCAGCAGTAATGAAAGGGTTAAAGATGTTAATTGTCTAATTTATCTATTCCATAATAATTAAGTATTTTTTTTTATAATGTAAATGAATAGTTTTCATAGACAAATTAGGAAATTTTGCTATAATACATTTTTTTATTTCAATTTATATCTGTGTATCTCTCAAATGGGGTTTAGTTAATGTCACTTTAATCTCAGCTATTGCTATATTACAGAATAACAGTGTGTTGAAAAGATTACTACCATGAGAAAAGTTTGAACAGTTCTATCTACTGGATTTGTTTTATAGAAATATGTCTTTATCAGGTTCATCTCTACCCAGTGAATGAAATTGAAAAAGGTTGAATTTAGCACTTGTCATTACATCATTTAGAGAATATAATAATGACAGAATATTTTCAAGGAAATAATGCAGTTAGCATTTTTTACAATCAAGTATTTCAATTTTATTTTTAATATTCACTACAAACTTGAATGGCTTACTAGGTAAGAGATTACATTGCAAAGAATGTCTATACCTCACAGGTTTACTGGTCAGGGACACCCTGAGTGCCTCCAAAACCTGTAATCTTTTACTTCCTTTAAGGTCAGGGTCCATCAAACTATTGATAAATTCTTGAGGAGTGTCCAGTTCTCCACCCTTAGACTATATAAACATTAAGAAAATTAAAATGTCATTGATAGTGATTTTTCTGCAACATACATATAAATATTTATCCTGAACATATATATTTATTTATTTATTTATTTAGGCATTTTTTTATAGCGTTTACCTTACAGCTCAAAGCGCTTTACAATTATTAAAATTATATCACCTTAATAAATAAGTATATATGAATGCTTATCATGAACAAATCATCAAAGATATTTTTGTTGACTCATTATGAATAAAATTTATTTTACCTCATACTATCGTCCTTGTTACCAGACAATTGATTGGAAAGAATATGTTGAACATTTTCATCTGGTGTATTAAGGAGTTTAGTGTTCCCATGTCCACACATTTATTTATAAGGCTTTCAACTACCTTTTACTCCTACTTATGGACTGATACATGATTAGATCTTCAAAATACCTTATCAAACTGTATTTTTTTATGTTTTTAAAATTCATTTATAATATTGGACCTCAGAATATACAAAAATGATATGTAACATTTTGTTTTACAAGCTTTGAAATATATCCACTGCCCACTATTACCTACTACTGACTACTGCAAAATGACTTCTCCTTCTACAGTTAAAAATGTTTGCTTTTATTCAATGCCATGACAAAGTTCAACAATACCAGCACTGTTGTACAATACTAATTCAAACCTCCCTGTAAATATGACTCCAGCCAGTTCATTAGAAGTTGTAAACACGGCTTAGCTGATTTGTTTAATATAGATACTGAGTTTTCATTTTTAATTTAAACTCATCAGTACACTCATAAATATAGCAAGCTTTTAGAATTTTCAGAGGTTCAATATATTAAATTATAATTGATTCATAATAAAGAACATCTCAGATAAGGTCTCACCTTGTTGACACCTCTTACATGCATCTGTAACATCTGCCTTCTGAAAGATTGATCCTTTGATCTGAGTGGAGCCTTCTTTTCTTCAGTGAGGTTCATGTCATCCTAAAACAGGATTTTTGTATTTTAAAATTCAAAAATATTTCAAGCCTGATGTTTTTCATGTTACACTTCAACAGAAAGTGTACAACTAAAATCACACTGTTCAAAATTCTACTCTCTGAATTATCATCAACTATAAAATATAAACATCATGTTTCTTAAGTTTTATCTAGAGGTTAATGAAATGGACATCACTGCACAGCCGATTGGTAAGAAAGATATGATGATGGATGATATGAAATAATAACTTAATCTAAAAAAAGTCCTATTTATGGAGTCCTATGTAATGGACATGTTCCTGCAGGTTTCAAGTGGTTCTAGAATGACTGGAAAAGGGTATACAGAAGATATGTATAAATAACAAAGATCTTACTTACCAATACCAACTGTCCTAAATCTATAATTTACAAATACTGATAGTCAAAAGTTATATTGTGACAAGAGCAGTTGCGTCACTCCTCCTAGCAGCAGCTTAGGCCTATCTAAAACAATTTTGGGCTACAAATTAAACATTGCTCTACGGATTCCCAAATTCTCATTTTAATATTTGGCACAATAGAAGAAGTCAAAGCAGCCACAAATTAGTGATTTTTATTTCTAAAAGTGTTGGAACTGCAGATAGAAAGTCAAACTTTGTTTTTCTGCCTTCTCAAATTAAAAATAAATTTAAAAAAAAAAAAAACGTACAAGTAACTGCTCAAATTGTTGGTCCACTTCATTGTCACCCATGTGCTGGAAGTCAACAGTTTCAGTAAATGGATCACCTCCGTTGAAACCATGGTCATCAAGAGGTAAACTCTTTAACAATGTAGAAGATGTACTTTTACTGGGTTTTCTGCCTTTTTTGTTGAACTGCGAAAAAAATTATGTCAACCAGATAAATTCCATTTTTTTAAATTATAACAAATTTTCTATGAACCCTTTTAAGAACCTACCTTTGATGTGGTGGAGGGGCATACTGGAAAAAAGGCCAGGCTAACACATTTATAATCTACACCAGACCTGTTTACCCTCAAACTCTTGAAATCGTACAATATGATAAAAAAAATCGTTCAATACCTTATATTTATTCATAAAAAATAAACATAAGTATATATAATGTATACCCCTCAAAATCGTACAATGTACGCCAAAATCGTAAGAGTAAACAGGTCTGCTACATGCTTGTTTGTATGGTTTCTGCATTGGGTTAGAACTCATCAGAGAAAAAAGTGTATTAACAAATTCAAATTCATGGCCGTTATCATCAGGAGGCCATGAAAAAGTAAATTTGAAGCGATCTTTTTGCTGAGGAAAATCTGGAATGTATGCACAATGCGCAGATGAGAAAACACAACAAAATTTTTCTAATGGTCAGAAGCAAGATGGACACAATGAGAAGAATAGAACTGACAAGAGGAGTCCATGAAGATAAAAATGCACAAAATACAGAGGGATTGGCTATACTACTTTCTCCACAGAACAGTCCTTTATAGAGGCAACCAGAAGGGTCAAGAAAATAACAGCAACATTTAGAACTTTCATTTTCAATGTAGTGCGGTGCTATGCTTCTACTAATGATCAAGAAGAAGAGACCAATAATGATTTCTATATTAGACTACAGACAGTGATAGATAAATTTAGAGACAAGGACATGACATTAATGAAAGGAGACTTCAACGCAAAAAAAGGGGAAAGAAATATGGGATAAAATATGAGGAGATTATGGGGAGACATGGCCAAGAAAAAAAATGACATTGGAGAAAAATTTACTGATTTTTGTGCTGATAATGCACTAGTGATAAGAGGAAGTATATTTCAACACAAAGATATCAATAAGGCAACATTGGATGACCCCAGATCATCTTATATACAATCAAATTGATGATGTTTGTGTCAAGAAATAAAGGTCTATAGCAGTGCAGATCTAGCCATTGAAATTAGAGCTTTTCAAAATAAAATTGTTTATGCCGTGAAGAAAACAAGGGCTTGCCAAAGAAATCATGCAGGGCACAACAAGAGGAGGGAGAAGAAGAGGAAGACAGAGAAAAAGATGGGAAGATAACATCAAAGAGTGGACAGGACTAAAACTAGTTGATGCTGTGCGAAGAGCAGAAAACAGAGAGGAAGGGAGAATAGTTTTCATGTCATCTGTGGTGCCCCAATGGTCCAAGAACTAAGGGACATGATGATGATGTCGTGAAGGAACTGCTATGCTTTATATAACAAAAAAATATAAATCAATAAATATTTCAAAACAATATACTAAGTGTGCTTTATTTACTCTAGTCTAAATTTAAGTTTTAATAAGTTTCATGATAAACATTTAGTTTGCAAACATTTTTCAATTAAAATAAATAAAATAAAATAATTGTTGAAATTAGTCAAGTGACTGAAGGAATTCAATTTCAATAATGGAACAAGTTATGTGGAAGCTTGAAATACATAAAGACAGGACAATAAAAGGAGAATGTTTCGGCTAAGAGCCTTCCTCAACAGACAGGACAAATGAAGAAGAAACAAGAAATAGAAAGTAGTTTAAAACTTAAGTGTTCGCCATTAATGTTATTTCAATAAGCCAATGTGATCTTAATATAATAGCTATTTTAGGCCTATAAGATTTTATTTTAAATTAGTTTTATATTTCACTGAGCATAATGAGTATTGAGAATATAAAGTATTAACTTTGAGAAATAATTCAAATTTAATTTCAAATAAAAAGACCATGTTCTCTAAAATAAACAACAGTCTAACATAAAATACTTACAAACATGCTGCCTGGATTTAGTTTTCTCCTTTTTCTCCTTTGATTAGTTCATTCAAAATAGCCTGAACATCATTTTATGGGTACTCAAACTTTGAGTCAAAAAAAAACACTTTCCAATTTTGGGTATCTAGCTGAAAAACACTTGAAAACCTGAAGTGACAAAGAACTTTTAACCAAAAATATCTCAAGCAGGCCCGTTCTTAGGCATATGCTGACTACGCATTTGCGTAGGGCCCCAAACGTGAGGAGGCCCCAGTGAGGCGCCCTCGATCCCCCGGTTTTTTTTTTTAACTGGCACTGCAGTGACACTGTCTGTGTCATTCACGTTACCTTCCTCATCCTGAAATTTATCATTCTGAGTTGAATTCGGAGGCAAGGGAAGGGAAGCAGCAGGGGGAGCTTTGGGGGTGGCAGACAAGAAATCGGGGGCTTGGCCGTTTAACACCTAAGGGATATAGCAATGATGCACAAACAAACAAATTATTGATAGCCGGGGGCGATCTCCTTCCTCAAAATAAGGAAATAAGTGCCACTGGAATTATCAATATGGTTAGTGGTTACAGGCGAGCAAAGAGGAAACATTGATGAAGGCAGAATGGAAGTGCCGCAGTGGTGGGTGGTGTTTTCTCCTCACCTCGAGGGAGCTCCACCCCCGGACCCCCCCCTTCCAGGGCCCCCAACCTACGCTCCATTCTTAGGGCCTCCAAACTCCTAAGAACAGCTCTGTCTCAAGGCATTCAATGTGTCAACTTAACTCAAAAAAGTTACATTTACTTCTACCATTTCAATTTCCTTCACACTACACCAGGGGTCTCAAACTCGCGGCCCGCGGGCCATTTGCGGCCCGCTACCTTATAGCAAATTTTAGTGTTAATGCAGCCCGTGCATTTTCCCCATTCTCATATCTATAATGTGATCCTCCGTGACGGTTTCAGTGGAATCTCACCGACTAATCTAATTCTCAAATTATTATGTATGTATAGGTTTGGACGTTGATTATAATGGAAAAAACTGTTTTAAAATCGGATTAAAAGTTTTTATTTTATAGCTTTTTATGAGATAAACATGGCTAAAATGTGCGGTTTTGAGAAAAGTTTAAAAAGTCAGTTAGTGGGTAATGCACAACCATAATTGTGTAAATTGTAGCAATCTGACACAGTATCAAAGAATCCCTATTAAAATTGCCCCTAGTGTTTACGAGTGAGGTAAATTCCGAGCCTGTCAGCCTGGTCACTTTCAAAATAGGGTTAGTCAAAAAGGCCTTTTGTACAATAAAAAAAAAGATCAAAATTCATTCTCCTTACTTCCTTCGCATCAACAATTCATAAATATTGCCTGCTCATGCCTACTGTTTGAACATGTTTTAGCATTCAAAGCCTTCATGGAGAAGGATGGGGTGGTTGTTCCTGTACTAAGTGATCCCAAATGGCTCATGGATTTGGTTTTTCTTGTTGACATTACACAGAAGCTGAATTTACTCAACAAGAAATTACAAGACCAGGGGCAGCTTGTCAGTGTTGCCAATGACAATGTCAGGGCATTCTGCACAAAACTTGTGTTATGGTTCAGAGAGAAACATTTCCCAACATGCAAATGGACTCTGGCACACTATTCAGTAGTAAGTATACTAATGTCATTGCAAAGCTACAGGAAGAATTTGATCAAGTTTGCAGACTTGAAAACACACAGAGCCACTTTTTTGCGGACTCTTTCTCCTTCAATGTAGAAGATGCCCCGCACCCCCCTTTGAGATTCAAATGGAGCTGATTGATCTTCAGTGCAAGTTCAGGGAGGGGAATTGAGAAAAACATGGACATGGAGAATTTATGAGAGCATTGCCCTCCACCTTTCCCTGAGATGTCCAGGTTCATGTGCCTTTTTGAGAGTACCTATCTATGTGAAAATCTCTTTTACACTATGAACTTTAAAAAGTCAAAGTTCAGGGCCAAACTTACTGACAGCATCTTCAAGCTATACTGAGGGCTGAGGGTCTCAGCTGCTTCCTCACTCAATAAAAATTTTGCTCAACTGTGTAAGAAGAAGCACTGACAGGTCTCTGGCAACAAGGAGGAAGAAAGTGAATGTTTTTATTTGTTATTAATAAAGATTTAGCAGATTGTAACAGTTGTACTTCATTGAATTTGTAATCAATTTTTTGTGGAATACTTGATGCGGCCAAGTCTCAATATCCGAATCTAACCACCCCCCCTCCGGTAATTTGAGTTTCAGACCCCTGCACTACACTTACACAGTAGTCCTAGTACACAGCTTGAACGCAGTCCTTCATTTATTTTTATTATCAAAAAAAAATTATCATTTACATTTACTTGGCCAACTTCAAACACCAAAATCCTCATCAATGGCAATGTCAGTGAATGAGAATTTGTTGAACTTGATACGTCAAATGTTGAAATTAGTGACCTCACATTGCTACTTAACTTTAATACGTGTGCCGAAAGTCGAACATCGAAAGGTAAAGATACCAGGCCAGATAGAGAACCAGACTTACTTGCCTTATTATGCCTTATACTACAATCATTTAATAATTTAATAAATTAATTAAAGCCAAACAATAATTTCATTTACGTGGAGTATGCAAAGTTGGCTTAAAAAGGCATCATAGGTTTCATGGAAACTAATCAACCAATAAGAACCAACAACTGTAAATAAACAATGATAAAAAAACATACTGCTACTGCTGGCTGCTACTGCTACATGGCGTTCACTCACGTCCACGTCAGGTCGTTTTAAGTTAAACAACTAAAATTTACTAATCTAATGTAACTAGTACTAAGTAAATATACGCTTGAATGTTAAAAAAATATTTTTTCCACAAATCATAATTAAATAGAAAATAAATTGAAAAAATACACCAGTCATTAAAATAAGATAATTTTGAATAAATGGAACTTGAATACCGAGACTAGTTCATTTGGGGGGTATTTTTTTAACTATTATTTTAGTGATCTTCGTCTGCTATTTCACGGTAATTGTCAAAGGTCAACTAGTAGCCAATGAAAAATGCGGTACGGTAAGTGAAATTTTGACACATTTTGGCTAAGGCCTACAATTACATGTAGTTAAATAATGTTTACTTCTTGCCTTGTATGAATCTTGTAATTACGACTTGTATGTCAAATCTTATTTATTGTAATACTTTTAAAAGATATTTTGTGCGTGTAGTTTAATAATTCACTCGCTTAATTTAGTCTTCTATTGTTTATCCAATGAAAATGCAAGTTACAATTGAGTTTTTGTGCCACTTGGGAAAAGGGATTGAAAAAAAAAAAAAATTAAATCTTGATGAGCTTCAAACAATAATCTTCAGAACTAAACCAGGGAGAAAAGACGCAATACAATTTCATTTAATATATATATATATATACAGTGCATTTTTTGTAAAAAAAAATAGGTGCCGGTACTCAAGGATGGATTGCCTAACTTTTAACTACCAGGAAAGCAGTTTCGCATTTTATATTTTAATTCTTATTTGTAATAATTTTTATGTTAAAATAGCATGAAATGCGTATTTCTTGAATGTGTTGTTCACGATTCCTCTCCCTAGGAGCGCTAGTATGCTGTTACCAAGCCTTGTTTTATGTATAGCCTTGCTGAGATCAACAGGAGTTTTCAAAGTACAACCATATGATATTTATTGTCCATCTTTGCAGACCAGCTTACTTGATCGAATTTGCAAAGTATGTCACTTATACTTTGCCTCACAAACAATGTCGAAGAAATATGCAGGACAACACAGAGCTCGGGCTGGGAAGAATGTGCCAACCCAAACTGTTCCAGGATCAACGCAGATAAAACGCACCCGTCCTTTGAGAATCGCTGCTAGAAGGCAAAGGGAACTCATGGCAGTTATTGCCAGAAGAGAAAATGCACATTCAGAGGATGTTGAGTGGCTAGATGAGGATGAAGTTGATCTGTCTGCAATTATTCTTCCAGGAAACGATGATGGTGAAAGATTGATGCCAGTCGTAACTATGGATTAACACTTCACTTCACCATGGATGGATGGTGTCCAGTGAATATTTTTGAATTAAACATAATTCACAGGCCCATAATAAACAGATTCAATATAGCACAAAAGTTTGTCACATAATTTGTCAATATAGTCTTTTTTTAGTCAAATTGATTTGTTTCCTTTTTAATTATTTAATCACAGGGTGGGGTCAAGTTTCGCTAATCTACTTCTTAACTGTGTAGAAAAGATTGCATAATCGGAAATTATCTAAAACTTGACCTCACATTTTGTAAATGAAAAAGCAGCAGATAAATGATGTGTATTATATAATTGTCTAGTCTAATTTTTTTCAATTTTTGTTTTCAAATTCAATCTAGATTGAGTTACTGCATTTATGTTTAACTTTAACTGTGACAACTGTTGACAATTAACTATTCTACTATTAAAGTCATTTTAATAATGTGATTGTTCTTTTAAGTGGAAATTTAATATTTTAATACAGTTTAATAGTGAAGTGTGTTTTAGATTAAATTTTAATAGGTGTTATTTTATTTTTTAAATTTGGTTCGAAAGCGTGACGTACTTTAGGTGGGAGGGGGGGGGGGTGTTTCCCGAGATTTTGACAGGGGGGGGGGGAATGGTTACAAATAGTGTGACGTACTCTATGGACGGCTCCTATGCTAACTATTTAAAGTTGAAGGGTGAATAAAAATATATAACATAGGATAGAGTTGGGTTACATTTTTTTCGAGAAATCTTTGGATAGACCGGTTCTTCTATCAACTGATATAATGTAAGTCAAATATTCGAGTAGACTACAATAAAAAAAAGAAAGAAAGAAAGAACTGTTTCTCTAAAATATGTATTTGGGAACGATATGAAAAATAATTTTTACACTCCTTAAGCTCATACCACATGACAACACAATCACAAGGTGCTTCAGAGAACATAATTTATTTTAACGTTATTAACTGTCTCGGGTTGCATGAGTAGCACAGGTCTGTGGGGGCCATCCACAAATGGCGTCACGCATCTAAATGGGGGGGGGGCACATTTTTGTGATTGGGGAGGGGGGCTTAAGCAATGTGACGTCACATGAAAAGCGGAATATTGTAGTAAAGAATTGCACTTAATAACCCTAAATTACAGACATTTTTAACTTATTCAATTAATTTTGTTATACAACAATTAAAATTATTTTATTTTTCAACTACGATCATTGAGAAAATCAGTACAGGTATGTTCGGGCTGAAATTCGGCATCTGATCAAGTTACAGGCCGCCACTGAGGATAAGAAAATGGGTGTAGTGACATTGACAGTCTAGAGAATTTATGCCAAGATGTGGAGATGGGAGTCATAGAATTAGAACTACCTCGGGAAATGGGATGGAACGAAAACAAAAGGTTGGCCGTGGGGAGGGGGGTGGTGTATCTTAGTATATGCTCCAGGGCAGGGATTCTTTTTGCAGCGATGCAGGCCCAATCCATTTTAAATATCCCCCCCCCCACGCCCCCTAAACCGTATAAATTATGTTGAAATAAAATTTAAAATATGAAAATAATTAAATAATTTAGTTATTGTAGTTTTTTTCCCTTTAATTAACTTTTTATAAACAAGGGAAAAAATTACCAATAAAAGTAATGTGCAAACAAAATTCACCAGAAAACATTTACTGCTGCTAACCAAAATGCATAAAAACTTATTATTTTATTTTTTAATGCAGCAACAGCTAGCAATCAATGGCAGCAAATACAATTTTCTGGTCTTCCGCACCTTAGGGCTGGGGATGTACTTTTACCCCTGCCCCTGGTTAAGAACCACTGTTTTAGTGAAATGTCTGACACAGATGCAGCAATTTGATATCCATGGGAGGGGAATTTCTTAAGGGTTTGTAAAGGACAGAAGTAGAAACAGGGAATATTTATTTAAGGTGTGCAGAGATTTGTGACGTTACAGTTGAGGGGGAGTCAACTTTTTGTGACGATTTGTGACCAAGTGGGGGAATGGGGGGGGGGGTGGTGAGTAAAAAAATCAGCTAAATTTGCGTGACGTCATTATGTATGGCCCCCCTCTGTCTTTTCATTATTCTGTTTAATATATATATAAACCTATATATATAACTAATCTTGAATATTTTTTTGATAAATAAAAGGATTATATAATAGTAAAAATAATAATTCAAGGCATACTTTTTTTTTTAGAAACGTGATTATACTGTTAACTATGAAACACTTTTCTTTCCTGGCATCTAAACATCCGTAAACAATATGGCGGCTTCCGAACTCGCAAGACGCGGATGGTACGTGACACGTTTTTTCCCCAATATAAACCTATTGTAAAAGTTTGCATCTAATATGATTTTCACCCAGATAGAACTTAATTATGTTATTTTATACTTATTGTTGATGCAAATGTTAAGAGAACTTCTGTATTTATAAATGTCGGTTTTCTTTCATCAACAATAACAGAAATCTACCTGACTGAAACTGAATGAGTCAACCTCTCTCCACTGTATCTCTAGTCTAGAACCAGACTCAAACTACTTTAGCATATTTTAGTGACCTAAATTAAACCACACTCACCGGCCGATAATATTTTTGCGTCTTTTTATTTGTTAAGATAGTATTAGTTGACACTAACAGTAACACTAAATTGTACAGCCCTAACTTTTCATTTTATTGATTTTTACAGCCCTCATTGGTACATGACAGACATAGCCGATAATGTAAACAATCTCTCCATTTTCTTGTTTTTTATATTTACCCTACATGCCAGATTGCAATTTTTCGTCTGAAAGCATATTCACACAAAAAAAAACAAAGAAGAAATTAGATTTATAATAAATAATACCAAAATTATTTATTTGATGCTTAACTTTTCAAACTAAAAGCATGTTGACAAAATAAATTTACATGAAATTGGCGTGTATATTGCAGACCTGTTTACTCTTACGATTTTGACATACAATTTACGATTTTGAGGTGTATACATTATATATACTGTATGTTTATTTTTCATTATAAATGTAACGTATTATTGAACGATTTTGTGAAGATATTGTACGATTTTAAAAGTTTGAGCGTAAACAGGTCTGATATTGGCAAGTTTTAGAAAAAAATAAAATTATGAGTACCGGTTTTCGAATATGGATAATCAAGTGTACTTGTTATTATTTTGATCTCGTTCCATTCACCCATGCCCATGCAGGAGCATTTGTTTGGAATTATATTTATACACCCCATATAAGAAAAAAAAAGAATTTTGGGCCCCTATAAAATAATGGAACATCTAATTAAGTTCAAACACACAACCACCCCCCCCCCCCCCCCCTCCTCTCATTCTTTTTGTGAATATTTTGAAAATTTCGTTTAGCATACCAAGTTATAGGTGATCAAAAATCTGGCAACAGGTTGAAATAATACAAAGCAAATGGAGCTATGGAAGGTTTGGGGGATGTTCAAAGACATTTTAAAAATAAAATAAAACAAAACTAAGCCCTGTATAATTCATTATTAGTTACCTATCACTGCCTGGATTTAATAAATGAAGAATACACATAAGTTTACATGCGATAATACGAATTTCAATCAGAAATAATATACGCACCTGAACTGCAAGATTACCATATAAGATAGCCATTGTTAAGTGAAATAATAATACTTTCTTATGCCTTTTACCCCATCTGGGGCATTGGTCAGCAACAAGAATTTTCCAGTCCAATCATCTTGATCCTGCTCTTTCCTGTCCTGTTGCTTCCAGGTTTATCCCATAGTTTGTGTGTCTGCCTCTAGCTCGAATCTCTATGTATTCTTAGGCCTTCCTCTCTTTCTTTTTCCCTGTGGATTCCATGTTAGGGATTGTCTGGTGATGTTATCTGGGGGTTTGCGAAAAGTGTGCCCTATCCATCTCCATCTTGACTAGTTTTTCTAGTACCCCATAATGCCGGAGAAGTTTCCACAAGGTCTGTTGGTCCAGGCTATCAAAAGCTATTTCATAGTCAATAAAATTTAGATATATGGGGGGACTTCCATTCCATGTACTGTTCTACAATGATTCATAGTGTTGCAGTTTGATCTGTGCATGATCTGTTTTGGGCGAAAGCAGCCTGTTGATCTCATAGTTATGTGTCAACATGATCCTTCATTCTATTCAAAACAATGCTGTTAAGGGGGGATATAACACCTTTTACGCCGTTTAAAGACCTTTCCTTGTACAGACTGCAGTGTAATTCCTCTATAACCCTTAGGAAAATGTATTAAAAAAATTGTTGAAAATTTTTCAACTTTGTATTCCCAACAACTTTATTTTAACTTAACAAGATATAATTACAGTGATTCTAAAATTTAAAATGTAGCTTTGGACCCCAATTTAAAATGTTTAAAAATTGTCTTTAAAAATATTTTCAACACCCGGTACGTTACATATTTTTCCTAACAGAAAGTGGATATAGTACAAAATATTAAAGAAATGACAAAATTTTGAAATTTTACTATGTATAAAAAATATAATAATTAATTGAAATGGAAATAAATTATTTCAGGTTGAAAAGTGACAAGATCCCCCAAATTTTACTGATTTTCTTTAACCGAACATTCCCTGCTCCCATAACAATACTTATCAAAGGGCTGAGAAAAACAGTACGCTTTACCAAAGCTAGTGATGCTAACAATATTTCATTTAATTGTACAAAAAATTTATATGTGGATGTTCTGTACAGTCTGCACTCCTAGTGACACTACTGCTTATGCTCAAAAGTCAATAGATGCTAAATGTTTTAAAAATTGCTCACGATGAGGCAATCAGAAATTAATTATTTAACCCCAAAAATAGCATCCAAATTTTTTCTGATTTAAAAAAGCCCCACTTTTGATATTGTATGAAGATGAAACATCATTTCTACAAATTGTGAATTTTTTTCAAACTAATCGTTTTGTGCCATAATGAGGATTTATTCATTTATTTTACTGCATCATTTTGAACTTTTATATTTCTAATTGTATTGTCAATATAAATGGATTCAAAAAAGCATTTTCTTATTAAAAAGTCTTAAGATTTTCTTCCTTTCAAATAGGGGAGAACAGTGGCGGAAATGTATATATTTTGGGGTAACGCTAAAAAAGTTTGCTGACCCCTGCTTTAAGGCATTAAATTTCTTTAGCTTTCTTCTTCATCAACTAGTCCTAAATAATAATAATTTTTTTTTGCCAAAAGTAACCTCCTTTTGGCTTTCTTAGAGACTTGAAATTTTACAGAATTATATTTAATACATTTTTAAAGGTACACCGGGTTGATTTATAATTGGACAAAAAGTAATTTTTAAACATGTATATATTAGTTATACCTCATCTCTTCCCTTTTTTTAAAAACGACATACAAAAATTGCTCAAAATAAAATAAATGTTGTTAAAAGCCTGTTGATTAATTTAACTAGTATAGTGATTCGTTTGTTGATCCCATGTTTTTAGCGCAAAAAAATTTATTGTTTGTGAATTCTACCATCTCAAAACCCTAATGTCTCACTTTTGTAAAAAAAATAGTCTTATATCCAAGTTCCTTTTGTTAGACAATTGGCATTAATTGGAAGAGCAATTATTTCTTTGTTTTGTTGTTTTCCAATCATTTTTAAAACTTTTTATATTTTTAAAAATGTTAAAAGGAATACTTGTTCTATAACCGGTTGCTGATGATGCCATGTTTTCAGGATTTTGCCACTTTATTTCACTTTACCCCCATTATCAGACCAAAAGAAATACCCATACTTAAGAATTTTTTTTAAAAAAGAGAAAAATTGTCCTGACACTTCACTCAAAAGTGAAAAAAATGCACCAATTTCACAATTTTCCATATAAGTAACTATAACTTAACATTTTCTGAGAGAATATTGCTTCTTGTATATCAACAAATTTTTATGATAGTTTTATGATAGTTTGAACAATTTATGGAGCATTTAGGCTTAAAGTGGGTTGAATTCAGAAGTTGAGTACTAAAGATTTTACTCACTGTGTAAAGGTCAAGATCAATATCAACATACATAATTAAAAAAAAACAAATTCTTTTCATACCATAAGATACCTTGTCCAATTTACTTTCAGAAAATTTATACTTGTAAGGTGCTCTGAATTCATTTAGTTTAGGACTTTTGTCATTTTTGACAAGCATATGAAATTGCTAAAAAAAATTGCTTGACACTATAGAAAATTGTTCTTGACAGTTACAGGGTTAATGATTATCTTTTTAAAAAAACTGTCGTCAGGATTAAAGCGATGCAATACTAGTAGTGTAATTTTTCATTTTAAAAGTAAAAATTTTAAGACAAAAAATTCATTTTTCAATAAAGTAAAATTTCTTTAAGACTAAAAAAGAAAGGTTTTTGTCCGATTTTTTTTAATGCTGCAGTGCAGCTGAGGTGCCTATTTCTGTTTCACTATAATTAAAACTGTTGATATACATAATACTTTTTGTGGTATATTCTTAAATGATTGTATTTGTACAAGACAGTAAAATTATGGTTTATTTTGACAACCGAAATGGGAGGTAATATGCAGGCAAAATCTTTCTTTATTTAGGTACATAAAGGAAGATGCTATCAGTGCAATCACAGATGATGCTAAATCTTCAACTGACAGCTGTGTAAAAAAGGCTTTGAATGTAAGTTCATTTTCTTAAAAAATTACTTGATATATGAAATATAGGCTTATCATAACATAAAGGATCTTGAGAATAGGCAGGATTTGCGGTTGGGTGGGGGGGGTTGAATAGACTGACAATGCTGTGTGGCACTTTTGTGACTGTTTATAATCATTATAATATACAATTATATATGTGTTTGAGACACAATATTAGGAGTTCTCCCCAATGACATTTAGTGCCACATCATGTTTTTTTGGATATTAGGGGTGAGAAAGATTATTCATACTTTCATATTTCTCACTAGTGTCTATTTTCTAAGATATGTCTTTATTTTTTTTGTCCTAAAACTTTCAACAGCCTAGTAATAGGATATTTATTATAGTCATGAAAAGATTACTGACTGTAAATTTTAGCATAATTTTCTATCTTGACATATATTGGTTGTGGTCAAAGTTTATATTGAGAACATTTAGCCCATGCCTCATATTAAAAGACCTCAACTTTACACTTGGACTTCATATATAAATACATGTTGGGTAATTCAAGCTGAAAGTCTTTACATATAAATTTTAATTATTTACATTAAAAATAAAATTTGATACCTATTAAATTCTGATGTCAATGTGTATGAGAATATATAAAATTCTTCTTCTTTTTCTTAGCCTCCAAATAGAGCATAGGCATCCACCATACTTTTCCATCTGTCCTTGTTCTAAGCTATCTTTGCTAGTTCAGCCCAACTTTTCTTCATTCTCTTCACCTCTGCCTCTAATCCCTTCTTACATGTGGCTCTTGGTCTTTCTCTTTTTCTAGTACCTTGAGGGTTCCAATTCAGGGCCTGTCTTTTGATGTTAGTGTTTGGTTTCCTTAAAGTGTGCCCTATCCATCTCCATTTTCTCTTTTGTTTCTCCGTTTCAACTGGAAATCTAACATAATAAGGTGAATTTTATTTTTAAAATTGTGATTGAAACTTTGACAGAATTTTCAACTGGCTGGGACACAGGATAACATTACCAAACCTGATAAAACTGGGATATGTTATAAGCTTTTAAGGTTTCCTCATTTGTCTATATAAATTTCTTTATTTTTATTGAAATCTTTTATTTACAAAATATGCATAACATTTCTTATAGTTTGATTTGCGTGAAATAGGCGCACCAAAGGTGAATGAAGATATAAACAGAGGTAGATTAGACTATGTAAGTATAATATGAATTTTACTTATAGATTTGTTGACTAGTTATTGGTATGATGTCTATAACTTATGTAAAGATTTATTAGGATCTTTTTCTTTGTTATAAAGTTATATAACTTTTCAAATTGTATCTTTCTTTTAGAATTATGTTCACAATTTCTCATTTCTTCTAATTTCATTTTCTTGGCATTAGGTTGAAGGTCCATTAGTTTTACAGCTACAAAAACTTCGTGTTATCTCAGCTCCTAAAGACAATGAAGAGTCTCAAGCTGCACCAAAGCTGTGCAGGCTTTCTCTAACAGATGGCCATGTTACATGCTCAGCTGTGACATTAGAGCCAATCAAGGGATTAGGGTAAGTGTTGTCATTTTTTTTGCTATAAATTCTTTAAACGTTTCTTTTGTCTCTAAATTTCACTCATGTAGTCCTGTTTGGTCTGATATGGCCCTTTGGTATGGACAGTGGTGAATGGTACGTTGTCTAGAGGTCAGTCCCCTGTGTATCGCCACAGAAACAAATATAAGTGTCTAGAACACATTTCTTTCTAGCCCTTACAGAGCTGATGTGTTGGAGGTTTCAAGTAACAAAACAAATTGTGAAAAGATTCTGGTTTGTTATGATTTATTGGCTTCTTATGCATGAGAAAAAATCTCTGGGGTTCAGAATTCATACACATACTATAACAAAATTTAGTATATAACTCAAAGGGAAAATGTAAAATTCCTCTTCCATCCACAGCAATTTAACTCTGTCAACACAACAAATCATTTCACAGACTTGTTTCCTTGCATAGTTTTTACCAACACACTGCCATGGTCATATGTGGCTGAGACAATGCGTGGGACTCAATGGGAAAATCAAAAGGAAAAACCATTCTCGCTCACTCAACCTGATCAAAACAGACAGAACAACAAAATCATGCAGTCTGATCGTGACAAGTCTCACTATGTAGCTCTCCCTTCTTTCTTTCTTTCTTCTTTTTTCTATCTTTTCCTTGTGTGTGATGACAGTGACAAGTTATGATAATTATCTAAACTGGGAGAATAATCTATACTAATTAGGGGTGTGCCGGAATCCGGTTCCGCCGGATTTTGCACTATCCGGGGAAATCCGGTTCTGCCGGATTTCATGTATCCAGAACAACCGGATTCCGGAATCGGAATCCGGAATATACCGGATTTCGGAATTTGCCAGATTTTTGTGACTCACCGGATCATAATCTGAAATAAAAGTAATTCTCTTTCCCGAATTCCACACGATCACGATACATTAATCGATTGTTTCGAGCGTTGAGCTTGTTTAATGTTTAATATTCCGTACATACCAGAGGCTAGAGTCAGCACCGCTAATAGTGGCCAATAGTGTAGGGACTTTGATAAGAAAATTTAAACTTTTTGTAAAAATAAACCAATGGCATAGTTGAAAAGATGTAATTTTTTAAAGAATTATAACACCAAAATCATATTTTTAGCTGTTGTAGTTTTAAAGTTATGAATTTTTAAAGTACGACTTGGTTTGTCATTTTTTAACATGGACTGCATCTCCACATTCTGTGATCTCATTCCGCCAATCCCGTCATGCGCAATGACTATATAGTTTATATAAGGCAACGCATTCCCTGCCTTATCACTAAAATACTGTTTAGACTTAGTTTAAACTTTCAACTTTGGCACATGAATAATTAATTAAAGCTTTCCCTGACCAATGGTTTAATAGTTTTTGCACACGGCAAACTCTTATGAATGAAACTCTGAGGTAGTACTACGATACAGTTATGCAAGTGGCTGTGAATGGTTGCCAATGACAACGTGTTGCACACGGTAAATTCTGATCATTTATAATATGGATTCTACCGGGTTGTTAAAGCTCAAATTAAAACATTCCAGTTTAAATGTCTTTAAATGCATTCTGAAACACAAGTTATCAATTATTTTGATGTAAATAGTGATAATAAATTAATATTTCCTAAGTATCGTCAACTTCCGCCATTAAAAAGGGGGGCGTGGCCAACCCCATGGCGAAATTAGGTTGAGCGAGCTGCATAACCTGCTGCGAACGCGTAGAAACATGGCGTCTCTCGTAAGACACTTATCCAAATGGAACGGAACTCAAATATATATCGAAAGTACTAATTTAATAATAAATAGACACACACATCGGAAAATTAAAAACTCTGATTTTTTGGCGCCGATTGCGAATTCCCATACACAAAAAGTAGTAGTCCACCTTGACTTACCGAAGTATCTACCAATAGTACCAAAATCCGGAATCCGGGAGAAACCGGAATCCGGATTATTCCGGAATCCGAATCCGGATCCGGCGGATTTCGCATAAGAAAATCCGGATCCGGTTGGGAAAAACGGATCCGGCACACCCCTAATACTAATTGAAATTCCATTTCCTCCTATATTTAACTTGCCCATCAGAGTCAGATTTTGAGCCAAAAAAAAATTCATATAATATATGATCAAGATTTACGTGATCTTTTTACATGACATGTTCAAAATTGTCAGCCTCAGTGCCTCAGCAAGCCCTGTTTCAATTGTCACATCAATTAAGTAGTCCTCTTGAATTTTCTAGCATTAAAATAAAACTGTTTGATTCATTGATTTTCTTAAAATTCCTTTCATCATAGTCGCTTATTTTCCTACAGTGTCAGCACTCCTCCTGGCAGTAAGATTCTTTTATCAGGAACTGTAGAAGTAGAGACAAACTTTTTATTGTTAACAAACAAAAATACCAGCTTACTTGGGGGCAGGGTGGATGCTTTGGCCGATTCATGGGAGCTGAAAAAGGTATTTATAAGCTACCATGTAATTGTTGTTAACAGTAATGCCTTGCATCTGTTTATAGACAACTTTTTTTTCCCCATCAAAATTAATATCTAAGTAAGCAGAAAGGACTTTGATGTTAAAAAATCATGTTTGTTTGTAAGATCGATTATGGCTTTTATCAAAATTGTTTTAAAAGTATAATCATGCTAAGAAAGTCTAATAGAGTTTGCCTTTAAGACTACTAGCAGTGTCCTTTGTGTTCACAGACTTTAGCACAACAGTCTTTGACAAGATCAAGTGCAAGAGGAGAGGGGGGGCCTCCACCTTTTGTACCATTTGGAAAGAAAATAGCAAATGATCCATTGCCACCTCCTAGAAAAGGTAATAAATATAGAGATTTCGGTGAATTCAAATAAATCATTTAGGATCCTTCATTGCACGCATTTAAAACATTTATTATAGTCACAAAAACAATGTTAAAAGTCTTATTTTTTAAATAAATCACATATTTTATTAAATGAAGAAAAATCAGATTATCAGTTTAAACCTGATTTATTGTTACAGATAATTTTAAATCTTTGGGAACTCCAAAAGAAAAGAAACTTACTGAAGAAGATAGTGAGTTTCAGCAACAAAGGCAAGCAGCACTTAACCAAGCCTTACAGGCTAAGTCAACTAGCGGAGGAGTAAAGACTTTTGGTGGAGGCAAATTTGTAAGTGATTGTTTGATCAATTAACTTATAACAGGACCAAAAATAGAAGGAAATTATTATACAGTGGATACATTTAATATTGATAACATGAAGGATAAAAGAACAAACAAAGAGAATGGTTGTATTACTGCAATGCTCTCATGGTGGGTCTTCCAGCTACGCTCCTGGATAAAATTAAAAAAGTACAGAATAATGCGGCTCGCATTGTTTTTCGCAAACGCAAATTTGACCATGCTAAAACACTTCTGAGAGAGTTGCATCGGCTGCCGGTCTGCAGTCGCATAGAGTACAAAATTGCAAAATTGCTACCGCTGCTTGCATGACCTGGCGCTGTCCTATCTCAAAGCGCTCATGATGCCTTATTTACCCACTAGACAACTCCGCTCATCCCATAGTGGTAAACTCTTGATACCATGTGTTTACCTGGAAGGCGCACGTTCGCATTTGCTGGCCCAACAATTTGGAACATACTTCCTGTTGCTCTCAGAAACAGCCAGACACTGGAGACTTTCAAAACCAATTTGAAAACACATCTTTTTCGCAAACACCTATTGGGTGATGTTGTGTACCATCATTTCCAGCTAGCTATTATCTCCTAGATGTATAGTGGCCTGTGTTGTTTATGGTTGCAAGGGATAAAAGACTTAGAATGGATATTCTCATATGTAGTTTTTGTAATGTTGCGTTTTGTATTTCAATGTGGTATAATATAAATTTTTTCATTTCTCTTTTAATATTGATGACTTCGAGCCTTTGGGGATGAAGCGTGATTTTCAAATAAGCTTTATTTTTATTATTATTATTATTATTACTTATAGTTTGTCAGTATATTTTTATAGCCTTTAAAATGATGCATCATGGATTTCAAATCTTTAGCTGATGGTCTTATTAGAGATGAAATTGTTGTAAAAGTTGTATAACTCATTAGTTTGATGAAGAGAAGATCCTGAATATTTCAGCTTGTGAATGACAAGGATGTGGCCAGAATCACGGAGATGGGGTTCTCTGTGGATGAAGCAACATCAGCTCTTAAAGCTGCCAGTGGCAATGTCAGTGATGCTATTAACTCACTACTTTCTGGAGGACAAAGGTATCATAGGGCAGGAGATCGAGCCAGAGGGGGTAAGATTATAATTTTGATTGAAATCTGCCTGTAGTTTCTGAAGATTTGTAGGTTGTTGATTGGTTCCTCTACTTTTTTTTAAACAAAAATTTCTCAATTTTATGACAGTTAATGTGTTCCGGTCTTAAAAATTTAGGTGGCCTTAAACTGCTATACCTTTTTCAGTCAACATGTTTAAGGTCTTTAAGTTGGGTTTTAAAACCACATTTTTTTTACTGCAGGCTTTTGAACAGCCATCTTGGGCCAGTTTCTACTTCAAATGAAAAGTACACAAGTTTGCCATAACAATGCGAGTGATGAATGATATTTTTTCTACACAATCTGTATAAAACATATGCTCATCTACAGGTCGAGGTGGAATAAGTGAGGGTCGAGGGGATGGCAGGCGAAGAGGAAGAGACAGAGATTATGATGATGACGCTGAGGGTCCCATCAGCACAAAACCAAGTGGACCTGCTACACTCTTTGATTTCCTTGAAACTAAGATACCAACCAAGGAAGGTGGGTTTATTAATATTGTAAGACTCTTGTAATTTTTATTTTTTTATGTCCTCATACATCAACATTACCTAAAAAAATATAAAGACAGTAAAAAAAAAATACTTTGCCAAAAATAATCCTTATCAATGTAGTGGCACTTTATCGCAAACATCAAATTAGAAACTTCAGCCTTTTCTTGTCTCTCAACAGATGCTAAAAAATTAGTTATGAAGTCTGCTGAAACAAAGCCACTTTCTTCAACATCTTCATCTTTATCAAATGAATCAACAATCAAGTTCAACAGAGATAATAACAGACCACAGCAGAGGAGACCAGATAACCCTCCATTGACACAGAGTGCTCAGAATCAATTTCATAGAACCAATTTTCAAAATAAAGAGAACACACGTGGGGGCTATCAAAGCAACCAAGATTCAAATAATGGAGAGAAGGGTATTCAAATGGATGATGGTTCCAATCACTGGGGACAGCAGACTCAGCAACAAAATGTACCACCCCGATTTGCTAAACTGGGACGAGGGGATGGGCCCAAGGGCCGAAATGATGTGGGAAGTGGGTACAGGGGTGGAGGGAGATTTGATGGTGGAGGAGGCCATGACAATAAACCTGGCTCACTTTCGAATGAAAATAGACCTTTGTTTAAGGAGAACAATCAAGGACCCAGAGGGCGGGGATTAGCTAACTCTTTTGGGGAGTCACAAGACTCCAGATCATCAGATTATCGACCTGGGGATAAACCTCTTGATGCTCAAACTGAGCAAAGAACTTATAATGACCAGCGTAATAGTGATTACAAGAAGCGCACTATGAACCAAGGAGATTTAAGTAAAAACAATTTTGTGGATCAGAGTGGAGGGAGAAGGAATGGAGGCTACCAGCAGAATAACTCTCAGCCTGGTTACAATGACAGAACCTCGACTCGCAATGGTAGCTATGACTATGACAACAGAGGGGGTGCAGCAAGGTCCTACAAAGGGCAGCCCAACAATAAACCATTTAGCCAGCAGCAGCCTTCCTTGATGCCAACACCATATCCTCAGCAGCATGGAGCTCAGTTTCCATTGGGGTCTGGAAAACAAGGATTCGACGGTCAACAGGTGAATTTAGACTCTTTTTGTAAATCAGGGTATAATTTTTTGAGCACACATTTTTGTCTGTCACAATTTGAACTTTCAAGGTTTTATTAAGGAAAAAAACTTCACAATCTTTTTAGTTGATTCTGTGTTTCATGACAATGTTATATTTTAAAATTGCATTATATGGTTCAGGGTATCTAAAGGTTGACATTTCTGTCGGTTTGAAGTATTTTGGTGTTACTTGTTAATTCCGGCTATGAGTTCTCAAATAAGCACTGAGGGGGATGGGGTGTCTTAGCGTAAGATGCGTTATGTGTTGATATGTTCATGCACATTCTGCAATATTTATTCTGAAATTCTGACAGTCCTTTTAATTGTATCTCTAATAAAACCGTCGACTAAAAAATATGAAATCCATGATCTATCAGTTTCGAAGGCTACAAAAATATACTGACAAACTTTTTAAAATGATCAGCTGTGACTTTTTAAAATTTCCTTGTACATCACAACGGTTTGTAATTTAATTGAAACATATAGCAGTGTTGGAATTCTCGTTTGTACATATGCATAAGGTGTGTCAAATAATGTACAAGTGCATCAGGGTGAGGGGGTATGAAAATTTGACTTTTTTGCATACATAATATATGGATGGCTTCTAACTGGTGGTAACTTGGAAAAGTTTGGGTGAACAAAATACTTACCCAACCTTATCCTCAGAAATTTATGACATTGTCCTCATTGCTGCTCGAAATGACATTGTTAGGCTAATTTTACTCATTTGCGACAGTTCAGAAACTTTTTATTTCACTATCCCATTATGAATAACATATATCAAGGATATTTAATCTGCTTGTAAAGGACTGTTCTTAGGCCCTTCCATTTCCCAATTTAGTGTTTCATCTCTATAAATCTTAAAAATTTGCTATGTATTATAACACTCTTTTTGAAAGAGAGCCCAACAGCACTGACTCTAGGATTCTCTAAACTTTTCAGTATTCATGAACAATTATTTTAAAAAAAGTGCCTTTTGTCCAAAATAATCTCAGATTCTATATGTATTTCACAGTTTCCTATGAATGGTGGATTTTTGCCTGCAGTTGGAGATACTTGCCTGGCCAAATACTGGGAGGATGAAGAGGTGGGTATTTATGCAATTAATAAGTAATGTAGTCTTTCCATGTTTTTTGTTACAAGTATTTATTTATTAAAAGAATTTTAAGGCCATTATATTAGTAACAGTTAAAGGATGAATACAATTAGAAATTAAAAATTGTATAAACTTAAACTTAATGCCATATGATTGTGCAATTTCTCCTTGTAGATCATACATGAAAAGATAGATATTAATTTTTAAATTTTTTCTTGTAATTATTTATTCTTACAGTTCTACCCAGCAGTTATAGAAGCGATTTCACCAGATGGCAGCACGGTGGTTGTGACATATTTAGATTTCGGGAATCAAGAAGAAGTATTCTATACTGATGTGCAGCCTTTACAAAGATTGGTAAGTCTGGCCCCCAAAATTATTTGCAATGGAGCTAAGAATTCCAAGTAAATCGATTTGAAAAGTTAAGTTTTATCAAGGATCCAAAAGATGGTCTAGCAAGACTAGGCTAAAAGGATTCTCTAAAATGATAAAATTTTCAGATTATGCTTTTGATAATATATTGACACTGTTTTATAGCTTGAATGTTGACCTAATTAATGTTCACCACAAGCCGTGGTATTCAACCTTACCCCACACCCTTCTTTTGTGTGTTGATATTAATGTCACTGATCAAATGTGTAGCGCCAATCCTTTTAACCCATCCCTCCCTTGATTGGGAAAAGGTTGTTTACATTTGAATACATTCTAATTTGTTTTAAAGAATGGTATCAGGTGACAATTTCTAGAATTTCTTTTTTGGATGGTTCCAACTTTCTCCCTGTAAATAAGGCGGCCCAGAGGGGGGTCTATTTTTACTAGATGTTTAGGAGATGTAATATACTTACACAATTAATGCTTGCATCTTTTGAGGATTGCACTTTTTCACTTGCTGTGCTGTAACTTGGCATAGTTTTTATTACTGTCTATTTGATTTTGTATTCTTTACATAAATTTAATGGTATATTAAACTGAATATTAATATCACTAGCTTTGGTATCGTTTTTTTTTTTTAAACTGGTTTTCAGGTTTTCAGCTAAAAAATCTAATGTTCATCTAACAAGCCAAATCTTAAAATAGATAAAATGTATAAAACCATATGAAAGTGCATAACAGACTTTTTATTTGTTAGAATAGATCATAATCTTTGTAAATAAAAAAATCATCTGTTGTGCTAAGCAAAAAAAAAAAGGTAGTTTTCAAATTAGTAATACTTTTTTTAATTAATTAATTATTTTACATATGATTAGTTTTCCTTTCGTTTTTTCAGGGCTATCAGATGGCAACACCAATGTACAATATGCCTTGGATAGATACATCAATTCACGATTCTTCTTCCTTTCAAGGCTCTCCAGCTTTTGTACCTCCAATGGAGTTTACTAGAGGAGGGAGTTTCTACAATAATTCAAGACGCTATGACAACGATAGACGTAAGCCAACACAGTCATATTATCAGCCACCCAACCAAAAGTCTCATTAACATTGTAATTATCTTATAACATCTATACATACGCAAAAATTATATTTAATTGTAATAAATAACTCAATTAATAACTTGCTTTACAATATTATTTTTTTTCAATTTGTTGCAATTTGAAATGCATTTTAAAATACAACCATTGCACAGTCATATTATAAATAATTTGTTTTTAATAAAACTTGTCAATGTTTGTTATGAAGCCTTGATCGTTTTGCTTAGTTTCTTAAAATTTGTTTGTAAAATCCATATGAATTATCTAGTAGGCACAAGTTTAAGGAAACAGTAGTTAATACAGTAGCATGTATTAAATGTTATAAAATCAAACTATTTATGGGTTGATGATCTTGTTTCCTGATGTTCTTGGATTTGATTTTCATGCAGACTTCAGGCATTTCATATAATATTGAAAAACTTTTTAACAAACGTTAATTCAAATAATGATGATAAAAAATAAAGATTAACTCTTAATTTTTTTCAACTGGTATGTTTAGGTCTATTACTCATTATGTCTGTATACTCTTTGTAATAATTCATTAAGTCACTTTTATTGTTTTAATGTAAATATTTTCAATGAATTGAACCATATCTTAAACATAAGAATCAATAAATTTGAGAAATGTGGATAATTAAGTCATTGTTCTTATCTGCTAATAAAGTGTAAAAGATAATATTGGGGAGACTGCGATCAAGCTGTATACATAGACGTATGAATTACTCATTATGGGAAAGCTTGAAGAAAGACCAAACACAACAAATGATATCAGCCATTTTTCTATTTAAACCTAAGCAAATTGTACTTTCCTATTTTCCTTTCTCATGATTTTGGTTTGATTTTATTAGCTTTTCATGGTTGCCTCTGGAACTTGGCTGCAACTTTCTATTAGATAAGTTTCTTTTTCCATTCCATATTATTTACTGTTTTACTTGGACTGTTCAGTGACAAATGCTTTTGGTCAATAAGCTTGCTGTTATGTTTGAATTTCTTCTTGCTTTCCAATACTATGTGCTTCATACTTCCCTATCTGCTAATAACTTGACTATAAAAGTATTTGTAATTTTAATTAGTTATACATTGTGTTACCTTAAATCTGGTCAACATGTTCAGTAGTTTCTAGTACAAGATGGAAAATTTTCCTTTTCAAAAAAATAATTAACGTATTCATAATCTTTTGCATATCAACAATAGCACATCAATTCACAATCTGGAGCATTGTCTCACCTTTCTGTCTATATACAGGCAAATGTTGTAGTAATTATTTGCAAAGTACTATCATGAGGTCCATGTAAATATTTCAAAGGGATCCATAGCACAAATAATGTTAAGAATTAGGAATCCTTGTTTAGTGTTTAAATTTCATATATTTCAATATAATTTTTTAAAATATTGGTCAGTTAAATGGCATTTTTTTTAAAGAGTGGTTAATGAAGGTTCAGAATTTTGTAATTAGTTAACTGGTAAAAGATATATGCAATGTTAGTCAGTAATGGTATTCTTATTCTATATTAGATTGGATGTGCAATATTGAAACTGGGTTTTTGTTGTCAACAAAAAAATGTTCTGGTTTCTTACCTGATATATATTTTTTTCTTCCTCACTGTATGTAGTGATAACTATTTTTCTATAAATAGAATTATTGATAACTCTTGAAAAAATATTCATTGTTCTCTACATAACAGAAATAACCAAATGTACACTTAGTACAACAAAACAGAATTATTTGAACCAAACTTCGGTATCTGTCAAGCATATGAAGCCCAAACTGTTCTTAAAAAATACCAACACAAAGCATAATTAGTTCTCAGTGCTTTTTTTCTTAAACCCAACATTTATTTTTCTAACCAAACTTTTTTTTTCCAGTAAATTACAATTTGTTTGAATTTGAAATCTGGACATCTGTATTTCTCATTCTGTTTGATGATTTGTCAACTCTGAGGCTAAATACTTGCCAATATATTGTTTATGACTTGCTGTTGTTCTCAAAATATCTATTTCAAATTTTGTAGAATGAAAATGTTTCATTTGTCTTAACCAAAGGTCATCTATAATGTGTTATGGCATATGGTGTCAGGACCCTTAAAATGGGTTCTCTACAGCAGTGTAAATCGCTAGACTATTACTAATGCCAAAATAAATTAACTGTGAAATGACAAAATTCAGGGTATATGTGTTTGAAGAGGTTTTGATTTTGATGACAAAGCGTATGTATTTAACCAACCAGTGATGTTATGACTCTACCATTGATTCAAAGAAGAAAACTTTTATCTGAAGAAAATGGACTGTTTCAAAATATATTAATGTTTAACTATTTTTATGAATTAATTAACTTAGCAAGTGCTTTAATGAAACTTTAATGTTATTTGTTCAAACTTCTGCCATCACATTTTTATTTTTACCCTGCAAGAATTTGGTACTGTACTATTAAATATGTCAACTATTTAAAGAATTTTGGTTGTATTGTTTAGAAATCTTTCTGTAACTTATACTGTCACATTGCATGGCTGATTAGGTGTAGTAATGTTAATTGCTTATTCTTTGGAAGTGTTTTTATTTCCTGTCAACCCTTAGCTATTGTGTAACATTTCATATAAATTATTTTTAACTTTTGTTCAAAATTTCTTATAAACTATTCCTTTTTCTTTGTCTGTTAACAGAATATATTTTTTTATTGAAATTTTTAAAATTCAAAGATAAGAAACTCTTATGTCTGTCTTACTTTTCTGTTAAAATTTGTTGTGAAATATAAATATTTATGATTAAAGCAGAAATGTCCAGGTTCCTTCTACTCCAAATAATTAAGGTTTATTATATTAAGATGCTATAGAAAACCAATGAATTTTCAATCTTCTTACTTCCTTAATTAGACAGGTTTCTTAGCAAGCCTTAATGCAAATTGTATTTTTTATTTTTTTTAGTGAAAAAGCTCAGGCAAAAACTGGGTTATAATCCTCTACCATTAAAAAAAAGCTCACTCATAATTACAGACATATAGACCATTTTAGCAATTGATGCTCTAAAAACATGAACTTTATTCACATTTGTGTTACTTTCTAGTGGCACAAACTATTGGTTGTGCTTGGCCAGTGTCTCAATTTTAAAAAATTATTATTACCCCCTAAAGAATGTTTAAATTGTACATTCTTCTGAAATATGAAATTGAATTTTCTAAGTTGGTTTATTGGAGGCCTGTTTTTGGTTTTTGTACATGGTCAATTCCACCTCTGCTAAAAGTAATATTTAAAATCCATATTGGTAACCATAATAAATTATTTGTTCAGCACCAGATGTGCCTTACTTGAAATTTTTAAGTTGCTTTGTGGCTGTTTGTTTAAAATATTATTACTTTAATATATGCTTATTCCTAACATACAGATATCAGCAATTGTAATAGCTTTTTAAAAAAAAATTGTGGTCCTTAAATTATTTTTAAATGCTGTTTCCTAACTAGGTAATTCAAATCAATAGTGGAACAAGATATGTGTAGGCTTAAAAATAAAAGACAAGACAATGAAGCAAATGTTTTGGCTAGATTCCCTCTTCAGCAAACAAATACAATGCAATAAACAACGGATACATTTTAATTAAAAAATAAACTTATGTTTTGAATATTTCAATGAAGTCAAAAAAGTAGCTTAGTGATCATATGAGGAAGTGCTCTATGTTGTTCTTAGACACAGAAGTTGAGTTGTTTACAACTGAAACATGTGTCCCATTCATGGGTGTTTGCTATAATGGTAACAGTATTAGTGATGTAAATTTAAAAAATAAATTTGAGAATAGAAATGGAGGGAAATAAACTTAACTTCCATTTGAAGAAGGCATCTATCCGAAATGCCACTTAGTTTTCTTGCTTTTTATTTTCAAGCCTAAACATATCTCGTTCCACTATTTATTTATTTTACATGACTTGAACACAGTCCCTCTTATATTAGGTAATTAAATTCGTTTTATTTTTAATAATTTAGAAACTATAATTTATAACATATTTACTTTTAAATTTCATCTATTAATTACGTTTCATTAAGAAATAGTTTTTTTAAAGCAACATTCAGCATTTAATTTAAAATTTATGTTTGAGTCAGTGTTTTAATGCAGTTGTTTTTTTTTAAATTTTACTTGATTTAATTTTGTTGTCAGTCCTTGAGTGACTTGATAAAAGTTTGCAGATGGATTAGCAGAAATTAAATTGTTAATACAGTGCATGTTGACACTAGAATAACTTTCTACATTATTATTTTAAAAAATTACATTTCCATGGTGCCAAAAATGTTTTGTCTAATTACTTTCTTCTTAGTGGAACATGGGTGTTTTCAAAATATACTGTAATGTATTTTGTAATAGTTAACTTTTTGAAAGGCAATTAAATCTACAATGTATATAATTAGAAAAATTTTGATTTGTTTGACTATTTCTTTATCAGTTTTATATTCTTTTAGTTTTAGTGAAGAGAAATTACTGTTCATCTTGAAGAAATCAAACGAGGAGAAAATTGCCTTATTTGTGATTTTAAAAAAATAATTGGTTTCACAATACCATACAGTTGTAAGCCTGCATGAATTTTCTAGTGAGACATGCAGACCTGTAAATAAATGTGTGCAATATTTTTGGTAGGCTGCTAAGGTGTGTTAAATGACCGACTCATCAAACATATCAGAACATCAGCAGTGTCTGAATCCTAAAGCTTTTCAGCTGACTGTAAATGCCCTTACATTAACTTACCAGTATATTAACTAACTAAAAATGTTCAATATGTAATGAAATATGCATTTTTCATCAGGATTAAACTGCTTTGGTATTTTACTATTATTATTAATTCATGAAGTTTAATAATGAGTAAAATTCTTAATTGAAATAAAATTGTTGCTGTACTGTAAAAAAAAACACACACAAACGGAGCATTGACTTAATTTTGTAAAAGTAGTATTTATTAACTATCCAATACTGCAACACTTCTATCTTAGTTCAGTGCTTCTGTTTTGTATAATATTTATCTTATCTTTGGTTTGTAGTAATAAACTAAATAATGAGGCCTGTTTGTGTTTAATTTTTTGGTCTTTATAACACACATTACAATACAATGGAAATCTTTACTTTTTAAGAACAAATTGAAAAGTTGTATAAAATTTATTAACTTTCATTGATGTACTATAATAGTACAGGAAACAATGAAATAAGTATAAATTGCACTTAAACAAAATTGTTTTCCCACCTCATGCCCGAGGTAAAAAAAATTTTAACACTTTGTTACAGTTATACCAGTACAAATGCGCTGCAAAATTCCATTTATTGATAACTAGTTTCAAGGTACTTTCAACTTGATCCAGAAAAACACATTGATGATATGCCTTTCTAGATATTATTCAGTACAATTCATATTTTCATACAAACCTTTTTAGCCTTGAGGGCCGAAGGCAAAATTAAGAGATGGTGCGGTGTATTGTAAAGGATAATTCCAAGAGAATATCAACTAACAGGGACTATTGTTTATAGTATAGTATTTTCATCAACTTTATCTTTGTAAGAACTTGAAAATGTTAAAGGAATCATTTCAACTTAAAATCCAGTTAAGTAGGCATATTTAGATGCATAGTCAAGGGAAAGTTCTAAATAAACAAGTTTATGAAAAATTGATGGCTTTAAGTTCACTGGAACCGTGTCAAGTTGATTCAAATTAGTCCATCAAAAAGTTGCATTTCTTTAAATAATGTAGTTTCCTGTGCCAAAAAATACTGGAAGCTCTTAAAAATAAAAAGAGGTGGGAGGGTGTGTATGATATGAAACAAATCAAATGATCCCACACCAGTGTGTAAATTATTTACTTTTTTCATATGATTATCAATAGGGATATACACTATGAATTCAAAATCACACTATGCTATAATTTATAAATGTGCAAGTTGTCATAGTTTAGTTAAAATTTTTTTGATCGTTGTAAGCCATATTGCAGTAAATCAATACCTGGCATGACTGATGTTTCTGAACAACCCTGATTAAGACCTGTGACTTGTAATAATTTTCTTTTCGTTCATCTCAAATAATATTTTTTAAACTGCTTTTTTAAGCCAAACTTAAAATTTTCATTAATATATTTTATAAAATTGGACTTTGAAATATTTATTAAAACTCAAAAAAAAGTAATGGTTGAAGTAGAGTTCTTTAAACTGAGAGTTAAAAAGACAGTGGATTACTTTGGGCCTGTGCGACAAGAGGACTGGAGGCCTAAGATTAAGAGTGTTAAGAGAGGCTAAGAGGTGACAAAGCAATATTTTTAGCACATAAACAAATACCATTAAAAGGTTATTTAGTCATAAAGTAGCAAATAGCTGCCTTAAAATGAACAAAGATCAATTTCTTCAATCAACATATAATTTAAGAACTGAGACCTCATGAAAGTTACAATACAGGCAAATATTTTAGTTGAAACTTGCTTAATGATATTTTATATTATACTCTGTGCTTCAGGTTCAATGAAATCTTTATAACTATTAACTCTTTAAGAATTTTGACCAGGGTGTATGTAGTGCTATATCAGAAATATTTGGTAAATGTGAGAAAAGATAACCAAACAGACCCTCAATATATGCGTATATATCTTTAGATTTAAATTTGCATAGACACCCATCCCACCATCATTCAGAAGATTGTGATAAAGAAAATCTATGCAGCCAAAATTTTAAGAAAGTCACTAAGCGATGGCACTTTTTTAGTGATATGATATAGTGTTTAATAATGATGTGTTGAGTGAGGTGATCAGCTCATCAAAATTGTCTTTTTCTTTAGCCCCTTGGTAGCAAGAGAGCCTTATTTTACCCTAAGTGCATACCAAATTACTTTCCTCTGCCCCATTTTTAATTTTAAAAAATTACATTTTATCGCTCAGTATAGTACATTCTTTCATGAATTCATGGGAATCAAATACAAGACCTTGACTAACTATTTCATAAAACTTAATAAAATTTAAATAGCATTAAGCAGTGGAGCAATGACCAGTTAATGACTAAGTAACAACCAGGGTGAGAAGGCTAAAAATTTCATTGTCATGAATTTTAGTCGCTTATCAAACTGTAAGTTACACTATTTTTTTTTCATCCAACACATGGGAAATTAAAGTTACAATGACAATCCAAATAATACTGAATTTAAATTATTTATGCTTCAAAATTAAATCCTTTAAAAACGTAGCAATTTACAATAAAAAGTATACATAACTAAAAGAAATGCACTATCTTTCAGGTGTGCACATTTTATTTTTAAACATGAAAACATTTTTTTCATGTTTTTATTATGCATAATTGAGATTCTAGCTCTCGGTGCTCGGACTTTCCATCCTAATAAGATCCATTCCAGCAAGTAACTTTTCTTGCTTCTCTGTAACACTAAGAGATTCCTGCCGTTCAGAAATCTGGGCTGCTAAGGACTCAAACTTGCTCACAAAATCAAAGCTGCTTTCATTCACAAGTCCTTCAACCTGAATTTTGTTCAATAAACTAAGAATTATACTTGTGATACAAAATGCACCGTTAAGCATAATCCTGAGAAATGGAGCAAAGAAATAAAAATAATTACAAATTTAAGGTAGGTGACTAATAATTACAAATTTATAAACTCTATGACATTAATTAACGTAGTCATAAATAACCAAAAGCATTGATGCGATATATTTCAAAGCATTCCCCCAATGAATCCACAGAGCTGGCTTTCCTCACACATTTACTAATTTCTAAGTTAGTAAGCTTATGTGTGCTTTATATTCTTATGCTTACCTTTGCTCACTTTAAAAAGTCTGATATTGTAACATAAAAACTTACTCTGGCTAACAGAAAGAATAAACTGAATCATCAGATTTATATTTCTTTTCAAAATTAATTTCTAAAAAATATTTCCAAGCATGTTCATCATCTGCTATGAACTTAGTTAATGGAAGATAAATCACTATAATTAGTATCTATATAAGCCTTTATAACAAAATATAGGGAGATATCTCATTTTTACAAGTAGCAAACAATGCAAGAGTTAATAGATCTAGCAGTGAAAATTATGGCTTCTTTCTTCCTCACATATTTTAATATTCTGTGTATAAATATAAAATATAATATATAAAAGAACACACTTTAAAATAATCGTTACACCTTTGATGTGACAACACAGTACAATTTTTTTTCACATGGTAAAAATCGATGCTTTTGATAGGTTATGTAAATGGAAAAAAATAAATCTAGAATGGGGCAAATAGCAGGTCCATAAAGGTTTCCCATTTTAAAAGTTAATAAAAAATTATAGCCTGCTCAGGTCTACATTTTGTAAGCAAAAAATATTAAGGCCTTATGGCTAATATAATGGCTAATAATATGGAATATAGAATATATTTCAAACTTATGTTAAATGGAAAAATTTTCAACTTACATCAAGTTTAGCAATTGAGTCTTCAGAACCTTCACCAAAAAGCTGAGAATGGCCCTCTAAATCAAGTGAGGTTGAAAATAAGTTAACAGGTTTTAATTTTGACAAAGGCAGAAGTGGGGAAGTACGTTGTAAATCTTCCTTTTTGAAACTGGGATTTCCTAAGAGTGAACTCAATGAGATGTCATCAGTCTGAAATGTAAGTTATTCAAAATTATCATTGTAACTTATTAAATTACCAGATAGGATATATTGGTATCTTCAATAAATATTTACACAACCTTTTGCCTCGCTCCTGAACTAAAAGTAAAACGCAGAAATTCCTATACCTAAAGAAGAATCTCAAAATCAATGTTCACATATGACACAAATGACTGGGGTGGGGTTTAACAGCAGCGCTCCATTTCTTCTTCATGTAATTTATAATGCGTTTTGTTCGGAACTTCCCCATATGTGGCACCACGTTTATTAAGTGATGAACGAGCTGGGGTGCAATTTCCGGTGGAAGTGAGGTAATGTTTTGGGGGTTGGAAGTGTTGGAAATTAATGGATATTAACAGTTGGAAAAGAAACATTACTAGACTATATTAGATCTACCTATACATTCTTTTGTTTATAACTGTTACTGAGGAATTTCTTACACATTCATTGGGGTTTGTGTTGTCTTCGTTGTATTCCTCAACGTCTGGATTACTGAATTATCACAGAGAGGAGCAGCCCCATATTAACTAACACCAATACTACTTGGTACGCGACTATAAGTACGGGCCATGCCTCACACCACTATCTCATCTGTGACATTTTTAATTAGAGAATAAGGTTATTTATTTTAAACTTAAATCTTACCAAATTTCAAATCTTTATATCAATAAAGATATCAAAATGTACCCCCCCCCCCATCCCCCTCGCCTTTGAAATGAAAAAAACAGAAACTATTAACATACATAGTTCACAATTTTATTTTAAATTATCTATATACCAATATTCACATCTGTAATGTTTTGGAGTTTTGAAGTTTTGAAATATCTGATGGAAACGACATCACCCAAGTAAATAAAACTATCTAAAATGTACCCCCTCCACACTTTCCTGGCCCTTGAAATGTAAAAACAGAAAATGTTTAAATACATAGTTAACAATTTTATTTTAATGTTAAATATACAAAGCTAAAATTTGGCGTTGTGTGTTAACATTTTATAAAAATCAATCAATGATATTTATTTTTAAAAAGTGGGAAAAACATTATCAGTTTTCTCACATTAGGTTAAAATCAAGAAAAGTTAAAGTTTGTGATCTGTGAGTTTAAATTAAATTCTAATAAGATATTCTAATTTTAGTTTCATTGAGTTCATTTTTTGAAGTCGTCTGGAAAATTAACAAATTTTTGCAATATTAATAACGTAATAAAAACAAAAAAAACAGATTTTCGGGTTTTCCCACCAAGCGTGCTACGAATTTATAATATTGAAATGAGCGAAACAAAGTATGGGAAAACCTGATTAAAGAACGAAACAAAACAACAAACGTGTCGGCAAGAAGCCTTCATCACAGAACAAACAGTAACAACAAAATTAAATAAAAATAACACTTTGCTGTGGTGTAGTATCTGAGAGCAAAGCAAAGTGTTATAGGGAGCTTGTTTACATAATATTTCTCGTGCGTGCCCTCTGATTGACCCCGCATGAGACGCTGTGTTCACAAAGGGGTGTGGCTTAGGTCTTTGAAGTGGCTTGTTTACAATCGGCTTCCAATTACGCATTGGGTAGATTGTTTTCGGGTAATTTCTGGAATATACTCCTTAACCCGAGATATGTAAACAACACGTCATAAGCCCTTCTCGAAGCATCTTACTCTACATATATATAAGGGATTGACAGGCACGAAGAGGGAGATTTCCGATAGATTTTCTTAACATTACGAGGCGTGTTTTATTCTTTGTGTATTTGTGTGCTCCTACTTATATATGTTTATTTCGCATTATTTATTGGCATCATTATTTCTAATTGTATTAACTGTGTACCGGTACGACATCTGCCATACTGTAAGTTGAAGATTGTAATTTTATTTTATTTTATTTTGTAATTATCTTAAGACAATTTCTAATTGTATTAACTGTGTACCGGTACGACATCTGCCATACTGTAAGTTGAAGATTGTAATTTTATTTTATTTTATTTTGTAATTATCTTAAGACATAATAAATCTTAATTAATTGTAACTAGAAACTGTTTTGGGTCGTATCTTTAATATTGTTGATTATATGGTATCGTCCTTTGTTAGGCACTGTTTACAACGAGCCAATTAAAATTAAAATAGGAGATTAATTTTTCCCAATACAAGTCAGTGCGTAACAAAAGGGAATGTGACAGAACATAAGTAGGTGAGAGATTAAATACAGGCAAAGAGGGAGAGAGGCAAAGAAAAGTATGTTAACTGAAATTGGTTGTAATGAGGAGGGGGAGAAAAAAGACTTAACCGGTGAATGAGAACATAACATTTATGCCATGTGGCATCAAGGTTCCATAATTCTGTTTCGCTCATTACCATTTTTCAAACATGAATGCAGTCTCTCCCCATTATTACGAATTTATAATAGTTATACATCAATAATCATACCTTAATTTTCACATTCAGATAAAATACTCAAAATAATTCTTTAATTGTTATATTATATGTATTTTTAATATATAATAATAATTATTACAAATAAAAAATTATATAAAATTAAATATAAGCAGATATATTTTTTAATCTTATTTCAATTGATTAGATTTCTCTAAAATACTAGAAAATCCTTATCATTGGTTTAATAAATTTGAGCTCATTTGAATTGATATGGTTTTTTTATTTTAGCATTACATGGATACTTTAGCTCCTATTTATAGAGGTAAGACAAATATTTTATATCTTCATGAGTATAAATTACCTGTAATTGATTTTTGAGAATCTTAAAGTAAAAGGGCATGATCAATTGTTTTTAAACTTTTTAGAAAAATTCCCTTCCCAAAAATATACACAAAATATCATTTCATTTATTAAATTTATAGCCAACGCCTAATACAATTAACCCTTTATAAGTGAAATCAAATAATATCCTTCCATCCTTACTTAAAACATTTTTCTTCTGTCCTAAGAGCTAACAATGATATAAAATCCTAAAAACTCACCACTGATTCTAATGGTTTACTATAAGAATCAAGTCCTGGCTCTGATGTGTTTGAGGATTCAGCATCAAAGAATGAGGTATATGCTGCAGAAGGAGTTGAAGTGGCTGCATATTTCTCATTTCCTAAGCTAATATTGGTAAAATTTGTATGGTTCTGTGTTTTGAATGATGATGAGTCTCCTAGGATAGAGCTTAATGAAACATCCTGAAAAAGGATAAAAATATATTTTAGTGTATGCAGAAATTCCTAATGTTCATAAAAAAGATTCCATCTTTAAAGATGACAACTCATCTCAACATTAGATTTACAATTTTCAATCTGGTTCACTTAACTTTCTTTTAAGTTGTTACAATCACAACTCTCTCATGAAACTAAATAATAAAAATTATGTTGTAGAAGATGATGAAAGAATGTGATAAATGTGACATTGTTAAACATACGTCTGATGTCAGCCACTGTTGTTCATTAGGCTCTTTTAAAGGTGAAGGAAACTCATTGGGTGTATTAAGAAATGAGGTGGATGTTGGAACTCCACTAAGGGATGGAGTGCGCAGAATGGGAGTGCCAAAGCACATCTCAGCATCAGTAATCTCTGAGTGCTCCCCTTCTGAATATTGTGAGGACTTTTTGGGGGTTTGCAACAAACCTTTTAAAATAAAGATAATAGGCAAAATATTAAAAAATTATCTCACTGATTTTATAATCAGATCAATCCTTTTAATTTCCAAAATACATTTCTGAAGCATATCTTATTTATAATAAAAATAATTCAGCAAGAGAAAGTAGAAAGCTAAAATAATTACCAGAAAATCCTTGCTCTGAATTTTGCAACAACAGATCTAAAAATCTGTCTCCAGCATCTGGACCCACTAAAAAAAGAAGAGAAGAAAAGATAAGAAGGATGGATCAGTAAAAGAATGGTATCTGATCTTATCGAATTAACAAACTTGACTGCAATCTCTACCATCTTTAAAGAGCACCCATGGATATAGAGTATTGCCAGTTTCTAAATATTTACATGAGGTTGACAAATATAATACTTACTGCTACCTCCACTAACAGAAGTCATTGATATGTTAAAGTCTGAGATACTGAGGTCTCCCTGAGCTATTGTAGCAGGAGTCAACAACTTGGGAGATGAAGTTTTATTGAGGAATACAGTTGTTGGGGTGGTCGACACAGAGATTGACGACAGAAAGGATTTGTCATCTAACTGAATGTTGTTTTTGACATCTAAAGGAATCAATACTGTTGAGTTTGCCAGGTTTCTTGTTGTCACAACTTCCCCATGTTGCTGAAATAAATATTTTATATTCTGTTTTATTATTAATGAATAGAAAAAAAAAATTATATCTTAAAAATATCAAATACTGATGACTACTTTTAAAATAATTTTAAATTATAAACAGCTTGAATTTAAATATCAAAGAATGTGATGACTGACCAAGAGAAATTTAGCACAGTCATGTTAACTTACTGCAAAGACAGAGTGTTCAAGAGACCAAGCTTCACTTTTATCATCCCACAAACTACACAGCTGAACAAAACAAATTAGTCAGCAAAATAATAGCAAAGATAGACCCATTTTTAAGTTTCCTTAGAGAGAGCAAGGAATACTTAAATCACAGTAGGGTTGCACCGATTTCTCTGCAGTTAGTATGTAATCTCCCATTTTGCCTTTATTTTAAAATAGATTAAACAGCTAATCGGGGTACAGAAAAAAATCTTCTATATGCCGGCATTAAATGAACTCTAGATTATGCTAAATGGTTTTAATTAGATTTTTTATGAGACTTCATTAAATTTATACCAAAATAAGGAATGCACTATCATGCATCCTTCACTATTTTCATTTTTATTTATTTCTGTGATGACTTGATTGTTTACACAATGACACGGTGGATACCATTTAACATTACACTTTTTTCCTGAGGTGTCACAACTTTAATAGCTTGATATGAAAAAAAACCTTTTGTGATGTTTTTTGGGGGGTTTATTTCCTAGCTGGTCCTAACCTAGTCAATGCACAAGGTTCAAGAGTTTGAAAATCAGTGGAGCACTTGCTGCTGTTTCTTCACCTGGTTATTGTAGGCTAATAATAAAGGTTTACCAATGCTCCCAGTAACTCAAATTGCAGTTTTTATTTTAAATTATGAAATAGTAAAAAAAAAACTGCATTAATTTTTCAAAAACATTTCAAAGCAAATTAAATAAATTAATGCAGATTAAATAATTAGCAGTAGCCAATTTAGCAAGACTAAAAAAAAACATTAATTGGCCACTTTGCTTATCGATGCAACCCAAATTCAGAGGCCTTTCTACGGATTGTATAATTCTGGTTGAAAATAAAAACAACTGCATAATTTCATAGTAAAAAATTTTGTAACTGCAATTACCAAGTTATCAGTACAAGATTGTTTAAATAAATGTGAAAATTACTTATTCACAAAATGTTTATTTGTAAAGAAAAATATAATTTTTTCATTTAAGGTCCTTTACAAATTTTCTTTAAATTAAGGCCTTGTAAATAAAATTATCTTTATGTATTATAAATATTAAAAGCATTACCTCTGAGGCTTTAGTTGTAGCAGTCAGAATTGCCTCTTCAGGTATAGCTCTACCTTCTGAAACTTATAAAGACAACAAAAGCATAAATATTGTTATTTTTTTTATTGCAAATTATTCTTCAAAATACCTGGTACTGGTACACCCTAAAGTAAGAGAACATATGTAAACTTTTTCCATATAATTAAACATTTAAAATGTTTTTGATATTTATAACTGGCACCATAATTTTAAAAATACTGGTATGCATATTACCAAGAAGATCCCAAAATATAATATATATCATGTCCTGGGAGTAATTCCAATTAGAATTTTAAAATGTAAAAAAATAGCACCTTTCATTTGATCATTATCTTCTGATTTGGATAGTGGAGTTGAACAAATGATGTTTACAGCCTGTGCAGATTTCATAAGCTCTTCTGGTCCTACCCGCACTACTAATGACCTTTGTATTGCCCGAGGACTTGGCTGTATGAAACAAATTTAATAAGAATCTTACTATGCTCTTAGATATTTCCTGAAAAGTAAAATTCCACCATTTGTATATGAAACTTAAACACAAAGGCTGATTATCAATAACTGAATTCACTGTTTTACAGTATAAAAATGACACTATTTCAAGCACTCAAGTCATAAAAGGTCTAAACAGCTGTTAACTTACAAGACTGATTCATCATGTGTTAGAAAAATGTCAGCTGGGTTTAAAGTATAAATCCTCCAACTTAAAATAGAGTCTGCTAAAGTGGCTTATCACAATAAATCTGAGGCATACAAAACCTAAAATCTTCAAACCTGTATGAGGGTCACTATCTCTCCCGTATCCACTTTAGGTACCAAAGATCTCTGAACAATAATAGAAGAAGATGTTTTTCTACTCATGGTTCGCTTCTTAAGCAATCTACGGGGACTTGGTGCTTGTTGCTGAAATTAATATTCACATTTATTTACTTTTACCAAATCAACTTTGAACTTATAGGCACTAAATTAATTATAAGAATTTTTTTTAAAAATGCTTTTAACCCTTTCAGTAGTGTAGCGCCCATTAAGAAATAACAAAGAGAAATAACTCCATTATGACCATAAGTTGCGGCCTAAAAAATTTATAAAAATCAATCTTTTATCCAGTCCAGTCAGAGAAAAAAATTACTCATAATTGTAGAGAAATATAAAATTTTAATAAAATGAGTCTGCATTAAGACCAGTTAAACCGAAAAATTCTTAAAATTTCAATGAAACGCAAATTGTCAACCCAGTCAGATCTATCAACTTCGTCTTCATCTTCTGACCCATTTGAGATATTGATAAGATAAGAGAATTCAATATCAACATCACTTTTATTTCCATTACCTATTTTTCCCTCTATTTCTGCATCAAATTCATTACTGTAGACAGTTTGAAACGATTCTAGAAAGGCAAACGCCAAAGCATAGATCAATTGAGATAATTTATTATAAATGTCTTTTGTTCAAATTGTTTTATTTATGTGCTGAAAATGTATAATGCAATCAAAAAACATTTCCATTTGTTTGAATCAATAAAAGAATCTTATCTTATCTTACTGTCAAAAAATTTTTTTTTTATCAATTGAAATTAGTGTAAGTAAAATCAAGTTCACAGCCACCAAACCCCCATAAAAAAAGCATAACACTTCCTGTTTATAAATGGGCTCTTTGTAACTCCTTAATTAGAAGAGATACCTTCAATAGACAACATTGAAAATGGCGTGTGCGTTACAGTGAGATTTGGCCATTACGTGGCTGAGGCTTAAGGGCAAGAAAGCGGCAACTTAACTAAAAGGGTTAAGCAAGAGAATTACACACCATAATTTCTTTAGCTTGCTGCTGCAATCTCTGCTGCTCTTCATATTTCTGTTGATCATCTTTAGCACAAAGATTTTTAAAAGTCGGAACAAATGGTACACGAAAAACTGGATCAGACCCATTAATCTGTTGAGATTGTTTTGAATTAATAATTTAGTATAAATAACTTTCTATTCATATTTTAAAAGAATAACCTTTTTTTTTTTATATGTTAGTGCTTCATTAATTTCACCCCAAATTCCAATATACAGTTAAAGCATTTAAGTCTGATTAATGATGTTCAAAATTAAATCATGCCAATAAAAAGCCAGATCAGGAATCCTAACCAATATTTTTGTTCAAGATCACCAACTATAATGTTTATCACACTTAAGCTGAGGTATAAATAAGGCATTCTTATTAAAATCAATGACATTTTGATGTGGTCATTTTATTGTTTAGTTAAAGTCAGCACATGTATTATACTTCACAAAGCTTCACAAATAAAACCTTGATGTTGAATTTTATCCCACCTGAACAGCCCCAGGAGGTGGTCCTGCAACAAATGTTCTGGTGCCAGGTGTTAATCCTGGCAATGGTTGAAAGATCTGAGCCTGGGTAATGTTAAGGTCCAGGTTTTGGGGATCTGTCATTGTAGCTGTCTCACGTGTCCGCTCCTTTCTATCAACCTTCATTTGTCTCCGAGAGCTCCTGGAACCAGATTTCAATGCCACATCACTACCGCAATGAGAACATGGAACACTTTTGCTTGGTGGCTTATTCTGGTCCACTAATTTCTCCTGAACACAACAAACAGAACATCTTTATTTTCGTTACACTTTAAAATGCAAAATTAATTAGCAGCACATAAATCGGTTAAATAGAAGAGCCCCCTCCCCATTCTCATTTTTTTCCCCCAGCAGTGGTTCACAAATTCTGTGGCAAAATGATGCAGTTATTTTTTTAAATTAATTTTAGTCCCAGATTTGCCATTTATTGGCCTATTAATTAAAATTATTTTGTAAATATGATACAAAATGTCCCTTTAAAACCTAATATATGTTGTTTTTTTCCTAAGTGTAGATTTTTTCCCCAGGGTATTTTAAAAGCAATGATGATTTTTAATCATCAATGAAATAAATAAAATCCCCGGAAGATGTTTAGAAGAGGTGTTATCATAAATAAAATAAAAGTGTACAGCCAGCAAACATTCATTCTGAAAGTGCAGCCGTTGAACAAATTGAGAATTAATGTTAACCAAGAAGGTTTATTTCTCACGTGTAATTAAAATATAAAAAATACTTGACATGCAAAACAAAAAACAAAAAAATTCAGGCAACTTTAGTAGCACTCACCAAGGGTTTGGAATAATCAGATAATTCCACAGCAGCAATATTGCATAGACGTCTAAGTAAATTGCTCATCTGGTTAGAGGCCTTACAGAGCAAAGGGGGTAACTTAGATGGATTCTTCTCTCTCCATTCATAGTCCAATTTGATTATATTTTCTCTACCTAGCAAGATACTCAGATGGAGGAGTGTAACATTGTTTGAGTTCTTCTGAGTAAAGCCTTCGCCTACCAGTTTGGTCAATCTTGCTATTTCTCGGTCAGATTCTTCTTTTAGATCTTGAACAGAAATTGAAGTGCCTTCATTTTTAGCAGGAGAAGAGGAATTGTCACTGAGAGATACTGGGTTATCACAACTGTTAGATGCTGGTTTGACTTCATCTACTAATGCAAGCTTCTTGGAAGCTTTAGTTATTTTCCTCCTGTTAACTGAAGTGGGAGATAACGCCGAGCTCATTGAAGGGGGTGGTGAGGAAATGATCACAGAAGAGTTTATGTTTTGTGCAGTAGAGATAGAGGATATTGGTGGTGAGAAGGGTGCATGATCTGGGAACATGGCATTCTCATCTTCATGCAGTACAGACGGTGGTGTCACACCAACTGGAGTATCAGCCAAACAATCGAGACCAATGTTCTGGGCAATACTGGATACATCACTAGCTCCAGTAGAAATTAAATTAGCAAAAGCAGGTGGCACATCATTGCTGATTTTGTTATTTTGGTAATCTGAAACAAAATTGCTTTCTTTAGGGTTTGAGGTTGAATTCCGATCTACTTTTCCAAATCCACCAGGGTCATCTGGAATTTCCTCAGATGCCTTTTCCTTTTCTTCTATTCGCTTATCAGACTCTTTGGATGCTCTTGGTCTTTTCTTATTTCGTAATGTTGCTAAAAATAGAAAATAGCACAATTTTTAACCAACAAAATAAGATAAATTGTTTTAAAATTCAGCTAGACCAATAATAAAAAAAAAAAAAGGAACGTGGACATTATTAAAAAGGTTAAACCCTTTCAGTCGTGTTATGGCTGTCTGGAACTTACCCTTCAGTCAAGTTGGAGCCTATTCCCATTTTAAACAACACACCATTTTCAACATGGCCTAGTGAAGGTAACTTTTCTTATTAAGGAGTTACACAGAGTCTTATTATAAACAGAAAGTGTCAAGCTCCTGTTTTATTGAGGTTTGGTGGCTGTGCACTTGATTTTACGCTAATTTTTTATTTTTTGAAAAAATAGATCTACGCTGAATGGTGTTTGCCCTTTTAGATCATTTAACACTTCAACTACGTCGGCCATTTGTGTCGACAGTAATGAATTTGATATGGAAGTAGATAATGGAAATAAAATTGATGTTGATATTGAATGAGTTTAACATTTTTATATCCCAGATTGGTCAGAAGATGAAGTTAATATATCTGTCTGGTTATACCCATTGCGCTCCAATGATGTACAAGAATTTTAGTTGTGACTGGTCCTAATGTAGGCTTCTTTTATTAAAATTTTACATTTCTCTACAATTCTCAACACTTTTTTTTATATGAATGAATGAAAGATTGAGATTTAATAAATTGTTTATGTCAATAACTTATGGTCAAAGTGGAGTTATTTGCAAAATTGAGTTATTTCTCTTTGCTTGGTACAAAGGCTCTTTCTTGATGGATGCAATGATGATGCAATTACCAAATAACAGAAATAATTTAAGTTTTTGCTTACGTAAAATGTTCTCCCGGTAACTCTTAAAAGTCACATCAATTCTTTGCTGTTCTTGGGGTATGATAGCGACAGGTTTTAATTTACAACTGGGATGAAGATAAAATATAAGTTCCTCGCCAGGTACTTCAGAAACACCAAACCCTTCTTTCTAGATAAATATGTAAGGTTGTGGAGGTCAATTTTTTTAAAAGGAAATATCAAAAGTAATTTCTTCAAAATAATACATGAATGAAAGTATTAATATCTTATATAGTAATAACGTGAAGATGGTCTCATTCTTTTGAAAGGATACTAGCCTGACTCTGTGAGGTTTCCACTTCTTATCCAAATATTTGAATACAGATTCCAGAGTCCTGTTTGCTGTGAGTTTCACACGGATGCGAGGATTTTGGGCCAAAGACTGCACTTTGCTCCAGGCTTTGCTATTTTTCGGAGTGAGCTCCAGAGTGATATGGTTTGGGAGTTTATTGGTTCCTGATGATTCAGATGCTATTTTGAAGATAAAACATAATATGTTGTAGGACATAGATTTCTATTTTTCTTGCCAACTTCTTTATAATTAAAACCTATAGAAAAAAAAAAGATAAATATATTTTAAATGTTTAAGCCATTTCACAAAAATACTTAAGCAGTTTAAGAGAATTACCGGATCGATTGTATGATGTGATATGAAAGAAAAATTATCCTGAGTTCTAGGCTTGAAGAATTTTAGAAGTACAAAATGAAGTTAAGTTCTGAAATTTAAAAAAAAAAATGAGTAAAATTTCATATTTGCCAGAAGTTATCCATACCTTCAATTCTGTTCAGCTTTTTTAAGTATGTACAAATGGGTGTTCTAACTTTGCCAACTCTGAAATGATATCATACATTTCCTGAACTTGCTTCTTATGTTTACTTCATTGACATACAGACAAAACTAATGTAAATGAAAGATTTTTTTTTAAGGAAAAAATAAGATGTGATTATTAATGCTTATGTTTAAATATGTCATCCTACCGTGGTCTCCGTCCCTTGGGTATACAAGAAGTTTCTCTGCAATAAAATATTTAAAAAAATGAATTATCAAAATTTTGTATTATTAATATAATAACGTTTCATTAGTGTTTTGACAACACAATACTTCCATTTAATAATTTCATATTCAAAATTTAATTGATGACATATAAATTCTTATTTTTTCACCCCTTACAAAAAATAAAAAATATAAAGGAAACATAAACAATAATTTTTTCTTGCTTTTACTTTAAAAACATTTCAAATACAACTCTGATATTTTTTTCTTTAAAATGTTTAATTACACAGACTACTGTTTATGACTTTCTACATAGATCCAGTGTTTGTGTGGTATTATTGTACATTTAATTTTCCATCCATACTGGGATCTGTACTGAAAATACCTACAAACCAAGTATCTATAGGAGAAGGACTTCTTCAATTGTTAGACATGATAAAAGCAACGCAAAGCATTTTTAAAACAAACAACAGAAATCGCAAGTTTGTCACAGGGATCCCCCTCATACAGCATTCGATTTTATGAAGCCCATTTTGAAGTACTTTCTGGTGAGGTCTAAAAAAAACATTTCATGTGTTTCAGATACACAACAGATAATCTGGTTGCGAGCTAAAGGACTCATTAACATCCCTAGTGTTTCATGATACTTTTGTTAAAAGATTTACTTCTTAGTTAAATTTTAGTCTCTCGATTTAGGGAATCTAGAAAAGAAATTATTTTATGTTAAATACTATCAATAAAATACCTTCAGAGTAAGAAATATTGTCAGGAGTGAAAGTGAATGGTAAAGTTGATTTCTGGAAGTTCCCCCCAAGATTAAGCAATTCTAAGAAGTTTTAGTTTGTTTCAAGAAAAAGATTTAGTTTTAATAAAAGATCTTACCGTTGCCTCCTCCCTCTAAAAACAAATGATGTTTCTCTGAAAGTAATCAAATACATAAATTATAAAAAGGTGTTGCTTCTCTGTCATTGAAAGTGACATAAATTATCAAACACATAGATAGATATAAACAGATATGTATTTCTTTAGTGGAGTTCTCATTATACAGCCCAGTGAACTATCTTAAGATCTTAAGCATAATCTGCTACTAAACTAGTATGCAGAAATTTTTACTTACCCATAGAGAATTAATTCATTTAGGCATCTTTCAAACTGAGGATCAGTTTCTGTAGCATTTTAAAAAATCAAATGAAACAAAATGTATCACACGTTAAATAATAAAATAATTTTAAACTGAAATTTACTTAAAATAAACTTTTGACTACCAGTTACGTTGGGACAAGTTTCAAAGAACAAAATCAAATCATAATATGAATTATACCTAAAGCCAGTAAACAGGGTCAGGGTTAGGTGTAAATATTGTGATACATACAATCAAATATCTTTGAACATAGCATTGCTCACTGTGGTTTTAAACAATCAGGCTTAAAATTAGTAAATTACTGACAGAAAAAGTGAAGAAACTACATATCATTCTCAGTCAGTAGCCAAAAAGGTTTTAACCAAAATTTTTAGGAATACATATGAAGTGTAGCAAAACATAGAAGCCAAGCAACCCAAATGCGAAGATACTTAAACTAATGACAATCAGATAATACCAACCAAGTTTGCTCAGAAAATTGTCTCTGAAATTTAAGGCTATTTTACAGCAAAGAACATTCAAAAGCACTAGATTTCTTCATTATTTTTTTTAAGGATGCAGTTTATTTCGGGAATATGACAATGTAAGCTTAAAAATTAAAATAGCAATGCACAATTTTATTGGTCTATTTGCTACATAATTTTCTTTAAACTTAAAGATGAAACATTTTAAAAGACTTAAAAAACTCTTAATTAATAATTCAATATATTTTCACCTTTCACATATTTTTTTAAAGCTCCATAATTAATAAGTCCATATAATTCTTGTGTTTTCATTTTCACACCTGAAAAGACAAACAAAATTTCAAAGAACTGTATAGTCTTAAATAATTAAATACTGGCCTAATCTCTGACTTCTCTTTACTAAGTAACTGGAGTTAAAATTAATAATTTTATTAACTAAGAAACATTATAACACATTTTTTAATATCATATTGTAAATAAATAGCAAATACCATCTCAAGCTAAATCTTTAGAAAACACAAAGGAAAATTATAATAAAATCAACTTTACCACTGTCTTTCATATGCACAAACTTTGAAATCTTTGCCCAAATTCTGTAATAGAAGTATCGAACTTGCATCTTGTCTTTCAAGGGAAATCCTCTCATTTTGGCAGCATGAGAAATTTTGTTACTTATTGCTTCAAAATTCTTTCCAAACTGTAAGAAGTTTGTGACATTATATTAAGATTGAGTTATCTTTTAAAAAACCATAAAATTAGAAAAATATAAAATACCTTTCATTTAAAAACAAATAATATTAGGCACACTGTTTACAGAATATTCTTACCTCCCCCAAGCCAATAAAGAACAATTTTTTGTCACGAACACTCCACTGAGCCCATGGTCTGCGTATTTTTTTCTTTGTTCTCTTACTTTGTTGTTTTGCTTTTTAACCAAAAAAAATTTGAGTAGATAAAATATTAAGGATATATTTGCATTTTAAAACATTATGTAGCTTTCTATTACCTTAGTAACATATTTTTTAATTGAATCATTTAGCACTAAGTTATTTAGCATACTAATTTAATGATCAACCAAAACATTAGGGCAGGCATTTATTTGTGACAAAAGTCTACTAACAAAAATAAACCAATCAGATATCATTTACATTATTGCTTAGGTGGGACATTACATCAGTTAAGCAGGATATATCATAACTGATACTCGATGAGACATAAGCGAGATTATTCAAAACTGCTATTCTCAGTTGTTTTTCGACCTTTGGGCTAAATGTGGATTTTAGATATGATCAAAATGAAAATATAATTAGTTGAAACTTCATATGTAAAAACTTTGCATCTACAGATGCTAAACTAAAATATAAAGAAATATGTGAGGAAGAGGTTGTGAAGAATTTTCCCAAGAAATAAATAGTCAAACTCATGAAGAAAGATAAAATTAGACTACAAAATTGACAAAATGACAGTCCTGGGCTTAAAAGAGAGGCAGCCCAAAATTAATTAAAATTGATTGCTGTATTACATTTTGTATCATCATGAATTCAAACATAATTATTTCTGTTTTTGGAATTAAGTAGAGAAAATTTTTTATGATGCATGTAATATTATTAAATAATATTTAATTGCAAATGGTTCGTTTCTTGCAGAAATGTACCATATTATCTCGCTCATTTCGGAATTTAAAATGGTTATTATTTATTTTTTTTATTTGCACTTATTTATGAAGAAACTCCCATCTCTGGAGGAAATTATTTAATAAAACAGTGAGTTAACAATTTTTATTTTTAAATTTGAAATATTCCTATTTCAAAATTAAGTAAAATAACACCAAGAAAACTTACTTGTTTTTGGCTTTTTTGGTGTTTGACCTTTTAAAGGTGGTTGATTTACATTTTCAGTTTCCTCTGGTTCACCCAAGCGGTTACGCTTAATGCTTAGCCTTTCACTTATCCTAACCGGCTTAGGGTTGTCATCTTTTGTTTTAATGTCTGTGTATATTTCAGTTAATGATTTTGAAGAAGTCTGCTTATCAATAATCTCTTCACACTTATCCTGCTCCAAACACATATTACTTTGCTTATTGTCTGCATCAAGGTTCAAACATTCTAGACTGTGAAAGAAAAAGAAATGCTATTGAATTAACAATTTAAACATACATTTTATTTCAAATAAAAAAAGAGTAATCAGTATTCAATTTCAGAATCACAAAAGGTGAGAAATAACTAGAATGATTGAGGTTGAAAGCTGTGGTTTTTTTTAATTTCCTGCATTAAGCATATTCAGCCTATTCAGATATTGAAAATCAATCAGATAGCTAATAGATCTAGTAATAAAAGTACTTAATATAGATATTAATTTATTATGCTTTGAAATGGAAATGCCCAAGATTATTCCTTCTCCCTGCACATAATCATAATGAATTCCATATTAAAAGTCTGTCCAATATATTGTATGGGTTGGGCCTATACTATGCCATTGCAACATCAAGGACTCCTTAAAGGAAAGTTTTAAAAGTTATAAAAATCTTTCTGTGCCATACTAGTATACTTAAGTAGATCCTATATTTATAATAATCAAGGCCACCACATTCAACCTCAATTTTGTGAAATGTAGTGAAGCACCACTCCATTTGTGATTACTAGCTCAAGCTCTACTTATTATATTATATGTATGAGACTATCTTATTAATTATTATGCTTAGACATGGTACTTATTAATCATTCATCTCAAATGTACAGTATTTAGTATTAGTGTATAGCCTACATCTTTGCATGTAGCCCTTTTACTTTTCCTCTAGTAAGTTTGTAATAATAAATAAGCTTACGGCCTGATTCTCAAAATATTCAAATGATTATTTCAAGAGTCAAAGGATTTCGTATTTCAAAAATGCACTACTACAGACTACAGATTAAATTGCTGGCCCTGTGTAATTACCAATTATTTAAAAAATGAATTCATCTAAATCTATATTGACTATTGTCATGTTAATTGAATTGTAACATAATTCATATACAAATTGTATCAAATCAAAATCAAATCCTATCCTATTCCTAATAATTAGGCTAATATTAATAAATTGTAAATCTGGCATTCATACTTTTCACATTAACTGAATGATAGTAAAATTTAATATATTTTATTTAACTAATTTTAATAAGATTGTGAGCATAAACTATAAAGCACCTAATAAAGCATAAAGATGGCTGCTGCCTGCAAGATTTTGTCTTGGAAGCTTCTCTCTACTCTTCTTTTACTTTTCAATTATTCTAATTTTACATTGAAAGAAGACTTGATTTTAAAAAGGGGTTGCAATAGCAAAGGCCTTTAAGTTAAACTTACGAAAAATTTATTCTGTTGCCAATTACATAGTAAAGCGTAAAGCCATTTTTGGGGTAACGACATAATACAAAAAACTCTGTATTAAATGGTGGAAAATGGCGTTTGGCTTTGCGATGTTTTAAGGAATTTTTATTATTTAAAACCCTTTACGTTTATTTAAATTCCCATTAGAACTAAAATAGTCACCGCTTAACATCTCGGCTACTACTTTCATTCTCCTCGAGCGACAATTTACGACGCTTTGGTGCCATGATTTTAGAGAAAGAAGTGACTCGAACACAGTAATCTCAACAAGAAACAGGAAAATGATAGGACATTATTATCAGTTTTGGTGGCCAGGACTTTGTAAATTGTATCAACAGAAAAAATACTTCACCATTTAGAAACTTCTGAAACCAAACAATTCAGTGTATTTGATGCATGATTATATAAATGTTTTAATTATAAATGTATATTATGCACGCAATATCAACTTTTTTGTTTTATTTTGTGCTTAATAGGATCTATAAGATCTATTGAGCTTTTAATTTACAAGATATCCTTGCGATTTATTTCATGAATGCAATCCTTTAATTTTTTAATTATTATCAAGTTATTTGCATGAGGTTGGAGAATAAAATGAACGCAAATTTAATTATTTACTTAGGGATCGTTTGCAAATTAAGTCACGCAAAAAAGACATTTTAGACCCCCACCCCCTCCAGTCTTAAAGTGTCACAAATTCTTTACCCTTCTTAGGGTAGTGTCACGTCACACCTAAAAAAAAATCAAAACATAGATAAAATGTTCATAACTAAACTAAGATTTTATTTTATTCTTTAACATTTTCCTATAACGGATTAAGATGTAGTATTATTAGAAAATTGTGACACGAAACAATGAAGTCATCCCCGCTCCGAACGTAAAATGGACACAACAGTTTTTGCGCAAAAGCTGTTTCGCGACTGAGATTCACGTTACCTATAATACATGAGGCAATTTCGACCTAAAATTAATGTTTTAAAAATTAATTGAATAAATATTTTTCAAACTTAGAAAACTTTAGATTATTAAAAACTAATGTGACGTCACAAAATTTTGAACCCCCCCCCCTCGCCCTGTCACAAAGTGTCACAAATTCTCGACCCCTCCCCCTGAGCGTGGCGTAATTTGCGAACGACCCTTTATGGGATTTATTTTCATTGAAGTTTGGAAAACTATTGTTGTTGTTTAAAATTAAATATTAATTTAAATAAATCCATCAACTTTCTCATTTTGATCCCTGTCATATGTATTAATTTTACGTCAAGATGAGTATGCTAAAAATGTACAATAATAATATTATAATAACTGTTTCGCGATTCGATTGATAAAAGATTTCAATTAGAATTGATCATCAATCAATTTGATAAGCAGCATTTTCAGCTTTCACTGCGGAAAGAGGTTAGATTCTATAACAAATTAGATATGTTGAATTATATCGCCAAAAATAAAGAATAGAATTTTAATAATTATATTTCCTGCACCCATGGCGTGGGCCACGGGTGTATGAAGACGGGAGGGGAAATGGTAATCCGACCAGGGCGGCATTTATTTCGGGGTGGCATCTTCTTAGGCCCCCACTTCATTTACTCATTTGAATTTGTATTTGAATGCTTATTCAAAAACTTAAGATACTCCACTGCCTGGGAGAATAAATATGATTATTTTCAGTAGAGCTGACAATTATAGTATAGTTTCTAGCTGCTATTATTCTCCCATGGAGTAGCCAGGTGTTGCTCTATCGTAACAATGGGCATCAGGGACATCCTTTGGGTAGGGCATGGGGGAATATGGCCCTCACCCATTCGATTTCGCTGGTTTTATTTAAATTGGTATGTAGGCTACTGTGGCGCCTTCAGTAATAAACAACTTAACAAGCCGACCAAGTTTTGGTGTTGCCCCCTTCCCCCTGAAAAAAACCTGAAATGACGCCCCTGATGGGCATAGTCTATAGTAGCTCATTTATCATTTTCATCTTGCGGAACTGATATACCAGACAAGTCAACATCATCCTTATGTAACTATTCAGCACTTAAAATCGAAGCATTGTCTGTGTGAGCAATAGTTGCCATAAACTCTCTCTGTCTTTGAGTTGGTATAGTTGTTATTGAACACCGATGAGTTTTTTTTTTTTTTTTTTATTTGAACACCGTGTACCATGATGTGTTAATCATTCTAGGGAGCGGATTAAGAGAAAAATGATAGGTGAAAGGATGCCCACTTTATTGCCATAAACTCTCTCTGTCTTTGAGTTTTTATAGTTGTTATTGAATACCGATGAGTTTTTTTTTTTTTTTTTTAATTGAACACCGTGTACCATGATGTGTTAATCATTCTAGGGAGCGGATTAAGAGAAAAATGATAGGTGAAGAGATGCCCACTTTTGACTTCTCTTGCACTAACAAAGTGTGCTAACATTCTGACCAGCCATCTGTAGTGCACAGACAGACACATATTAAATACATCTTATATTGTTAAAAACCTAAACATATATGACTATTAACACTCATTAAATTGTTTTAAAATAATGTAAGAACCAGTCAATTTTTAAGATTAAAATGTTAATAGAAAAAAAATGATTGTTGACGTCAACTAATCTAAGCCCCCTCCCACCCCCTTGTCAACAACTGTCAAACATTTCCACCCCCACCCCTATTTTGTTGACGTAATTAATGGACGCCCCCTTTAACTAACATACTAACATGAAAATTTTCTCACAGGGGCTATCCATAAATGAATTCACCTTTAACTACGATTTTGAACCCTCCCCCTCCTTTCCTCATCATGAAAAATTCACCACACAATTTAGACACCATCCCAATAGATCGTCAAAAATTCATGGACCAACACACACAAAAAAGCCTAAATTTGTGAGATCATTTATGGGTGGCCCCAGTCAACTATAAAGAACATATTTATTTATATATTCACACCGTGAAATATTTGCCATATATCATCTCTATTGACTCTGCAGGATTTGCGGTAATAGGAGTCAAATTAAAATAGAGTATTTAATAATGAAAATAGCGTTGTATTTTTTTTTTCTTGTTAGTTCATGGAAAAATCCACATATCTTTATTTAAGTTAAGTAAAGCTGTAATTATAAACAACTAATTTAAATACATGTTTATATATATATATAAGTATATATATATATATATAAATAAATAAAAATATATATTATATATATATACATATTATTTGTATTACTATATCGTCATAACTGGTTACTACTAGACGCTAGGGTCTTATTTTTATTATTTTTAATTATCCTATATTAAACATAATATTTAGATTTTTTTTAAATGTTAAGATTCTTTATCTACAATTGAATTTTATTATGAAATGTAATATGAGAATGAAATAAATAAATGAATTATGAAGCATGTTTTAATAATTCAGTTACAAATTTTAGCTGTAGTGGCAGTGGTTTTTCGTATCAAACTTTAAGATTAATAAGAAAGATATTCCCGAGTCCAATGCCAATGCTCGTTGTCGTTATGAATTGACTATGATGATTCGATTCCCAATGAAGATAGAGGCTGCCAGATTCAGATAATCAGATACAAAAAGGGTTCTTAATAATTTTATTAGTTCATACTATTATGTAATCTATTTATGATACTCTGTTGTTTACTTAACTACGTGTTACTGCCGTTAACGGTGAAAATTAAAAATATTTCAAAAACCTTTGCCTGTGACTTCATATTATAATTTTTTTTAAATCGGATCTTGATGGTAAATGAAAAATAGCTTTTCATACAACTAGAATATCGCGATGAAACAGCCTTTACTTGACTTAACTTTTAAGTCAGATTATATATTATGATGACATTGCGATGAAACAGCCTTTACTTTAAGTCAGATTATATATTATGATGACATAATACATTTTTATTTGAACAAATAGGTTTTAGTTGTTATTATTTTTGTTAGTGTCTAATAACGCTATATCTTTATATATAACAAACTCATAACTTGGAAAACCGAAAGTGATGGGGGCGTGGTCTAAGGCGGATGTGGCGATTGTTGACAAATAGAAACGACTTAAAACTAAGAAAACCGCTCGTTGATTGGCTACATAAATTGTATTGTCGACATTCGCTATTTTATTTAAATTTATTTCGAAGTTTATTTATTATTTTTTTTTGTCCAAAAAAAATATTTTTCTTTTAAATAAATAAATAATTAACAAAAATATAATTTAGTGGTCTAGAGTGATAAATACGTCGCATATCTCTTGTAATACAATCCAGTTACTTATGGTGTAGTTCTTTTATAGTTTCTTATTTCATTAGTAATACAGGAAGTGACTAGGACTAGGTTTAGTGGCACATGGGCATGGGCATGGGATGGGGCGAGCCACAATTCTCGCTTTCCCCCTTACACGAAACTACATTTGCTGAAAAAGCCATCCCTCAATATAAAGAACAAATTTCCCGCTCGGGACCACTAACTACGCCCTCCCCCCCCCCCCCAGATACGGGGCAGTAAAATGATAAATAAATGTAGAACTATAGAATTAAAGCATTTACAAAATAGAAGTCATAGTCATACTCATAACCATACTAGACATGTCTATATCTCTTTCAAACTTATTGCACAAACTAATCAAAATAAAAAGAAACATTATGCAATGCCCCTTTTTTTTTTTTTGGTGTGTTTGTAATATCCGTCCATCTTAATGTGACGATGGTGTAGACTTCCCAGGACGAAATAAAAGGTCTGGCCTTTTTGTTGGGAGAATTATCTGGTTCCCTAGTCTATAAATTCCCACTCTCTTTGCATCTGGTTAACCCCCTTAAAGTTTTAAATTAAACAAATGAAAGCTTCATTGCCATTTAATAATATTAAAAAAATATTTGCATGAAACAACTAGGTCAATGTAATCTAATCTACTTAAGAAAATCTGCAAACTTTTGAGCCGAAGCTCATGAAGTTTTCCCCAGCGCACCCCCGCTACTGCCAACCGGCTTTCAACCACTCCCCCAGTGATCTTTATTCCAGTCAGGCGTGCAGCGGCACGCCGGGGGCATTCCACCCATGAGACTGCCACACCCACCGTTACACTCGATTGACTATGCAAGTGAGGCAGCATTAGAGAAGGAACACCAGGCCAGCCGGGGTGCTGCTGCCACAGCAACCGGGCCGGACTTTCTAGGGCTGGGGTGCAGTGTTTCTTTCAGAAATCTCCCCGGGGGGGGGGCACTTCAGATTTTTCGGGGGGGGGGCAGTGCCAGCAGTTCCAGTTGATTTATTGTTGGACATATTTTTGCTCCGGGGGGCACTTGGCTTTCCCCGGGGGGCACTGCCCCACCCGAGATATAGCTGAAAGAAGCCCTGCTGGGGTGGATATATTTTACGTCCCTATCCTCCCTTCCCACCCGGGGGGGGGGCGCTCAGGTGTTTAACAGACGCCCTCTAACAGGGTTTACGTGGTTTTCTGCGGTCAACTAGGTCAATCAGAGTTGTCCGACTTTTTCGAGACTACTTTTTGGTTTTGTCCTCCCCCACCTTGCATTGAAAGTTGATAAGTAAGAAACTATTCACATCACATCTTTAAGCCCTAAAATAGCCGAAGCCGACTGCAGTCGTAGAGGTTGCTGGGCTCAAGCAATGTTTCTAAGGTTAAGTGTTAATCTACATTTTTTAAACTAGCATCTCTTTCGTAGCGCTCCCAGCGTAGAGTGTTGCAAAACTAAATCAAAGTATTTGGTAAAATGCATTCCTTTATTTTGAATTTATCAAAAATTTTCTGGGGAATAAAAAGATGCAGACGTTATTAAGCTAAAGAAAGTGCATACTCTAAAGGGCACCACAAATTGAATGAATTTAGTTCATGTCCAGTTGGTGCAACGTTAAGTTTGTCTTTGATCATTATTATGTTATTTTCGGCGCTTCCTACGCGAAATTTTGAAATGTTACCTCAAAATTGTCTGAGAAACATATAATTCAAGTAGGCGTCAAAAGGCACCCCTGCATTTTCAATTTGCGTGCCTGTCTTCAGCATCGTCAATTTCTACACCCCTTTCCCACGCTGATCAATCACACTTCTATTGCTGCCCACAGATACTACTTACCAGCTAAGTGCTATTTCTTATTTTTATTTTTATACCGTTTTTTCTGTGTTTTGTTCGCTGACGAAGGCTTTCTGCCGACACGCTCGTTGTTTTGTTGCGTTAATTTTTTCAGGTTTAACCCTACTCTGTTTTACTCATTTTATTTTGATCAATGTTACAGTATAGGGTTGAATATAAGCTCGTGCCTAATGATTACCCTGGGGCACGCCACAGTTGGAGTGAATTCAGTTTATGTATGGCACTGGCACCTTAATGCCTTCCCAGACCCTTAAAAAATTCCATACCCTGATTAAAAAGTCTAATAGAAACAATGAATTCGTCTACACTCCAAAATTCACCTGTTGATTTTAAAATCACCCACACAAAAAAAAAAAAAAAAAAAAAAAAAATCCAGGGTGGGGTCCTCCCCACACTCCTTTACTGCTCAAGATTTATCTTACTTACTTATGCATTTTACTCCGTCTGGAACATAGGGTATCTACAAGAATTGTCAATTCATCTCGTCCCTGTGCTTTCTTGTCTAGTTGCTTCCAGGTATATCCCATACTTTGTGTGTCTGCCTCTAACTGGCGTCTCCATGTATTTTTAAAGGCTTTTTCTTTTTCCCTGTGGATTTCATGTTAGGGATTGTTCTGTGATATTATCTGGTCTTGTTGTTTTTTTTTGGAGAGTGTGCCTTATCCACCTCCATCTTTTCCTTATGATGTCTTAATCAATAGGCCCCTAATATACCATTTCTAGTAAGTCTTTATTGACGATGGTATTTGGCCATTTGATGTTCAGGATCTTTCTAAGGCAAGTGTTTATGAAGTTCTGTACTTTTACAATTATGTTCAAATCACTTCCTTTCCACTCCTCTTTACTTTGTTTTTGTCTGGTTTTAGCGCCCTCTCCTATTTTTTTTCTTTATTAGGTAGGACATGTATATTTATATTATGTAAATTTAACTTATACCTATTTAAATGTTTGTTTCTTTGTACTGATGAAGGCATGTGCCGAAACGTTTACTTGCGTATAATGTATAATTATTATTAAAGCGTAACTTATATTGTTATATTGACACAATGTGTTCGTGTCTTATTAATTTACTCCATAGAGTAGGACTGTTTTGACATTTGTGTTGAAATAGCTGTGACTTTGGTTTGAGTCAGCTTTTTGACTTCCATATGTTATTTAATAGCACAAATGCTGACCTAGCCTTTCCAATTCTAGCCCTGACATCCGCGTCGGATCCACCATTTAAGTCAATGGTGCCGCCTAAGTATATGACAGCCACCTCAAGTCTGGCGCCCGGGGACATATGCCCCATATGCCCACCTTAGATATGCCTCTTTTCACTGGGACTGCCCCCCCCGCCCCCTTGGGGAAATTGAAGAAACACTGGTCCCATCCATCTGGGGTGCTGGTATTATTTTTGCTTGTCTGGGTTATTCTGGGGATATATTGCATAGGGGCATCATTAGGGGTTGGGATGTTGGCTGCACTGCAAGACTCATTGAAAGTGAGATGAGGTGGGGGAGGGGCGGACATCAAAATTGGAAAAAATATAACTTTGACAAATCTCTTTTGAGTCGGTTTCAAAATCAAGAATATATCTGATGATCTGGAGGTAGCACATTTCGCGTCAGTTCTTCTAAGTTTGACTTATTCCTCTCCACCTTCTTTTCCAGATTTCTTGGTCCACTGGGATTGGTGCTGTCATTTCGCTTACTGGTACTGCTGTGTTAAGGATTTTGTGGAACCACATGATGTTAAGGATTTTACGCAGGCATCTATTCATGACAGATTTTTTCCAGCTTTCTGATCCATACAGACTTAACATTTTAGTTTCAAATTCTATTTTTTTTCTTTTTCCATAAGAGTTCCAAATATTTTTAAGTAAAGCAAAACCCCTCACTGTTAATATTGTGCTGGTTTAAAATTGTTAGAATGCTTACTTCTGTGTTTGTATTTAATGTGATAAAAATGAATATGTACACTGTAGGATTACTGGTAATCAAAACACATTTCCATTTTTTTAAATTAATAAAATAATCTCAGTTTCCCTTATCTAAAAGTAAAAGGTAGGCAGTTATTATAAGATCTAATAGTATTATAATATCTAATATTGTTATTTTAAAATTAAAAACTGAACACAATAGAATGTCTGTAATGAAAGTTTAATTTGTAGGATATGCGTGTAATATCAACATCAATCATATTTTGTATAAAAAATAAATATTTATCTACAATTTTGAAATAATGAAAGTGGTTATTTTCTGATTCAAAATACCATTGGAGAGTCTACTAATACTTTCTCACTCAAATCATGTCATCAACAAAACACAACTTATTGTTTATAAAATTTATAGTGTGCTTTAAAATTTCACAGGAACATAGAGTTTCATATTTTAAAACTGTGTCAATACATTTACATTTTAAATTTTATTATCTAGTAGATTATAATGACACAGATTAAAGAAAAAACATAAAATGCTTTTAAACTTATTTTGTCTCCAGTCTAAATGTTCAGCTTGATAAATATTAACAGTGCATCATTAAAAATAATAAGCAAAATAAAAGTGAGACTTTCCCCGCTGTTGATTCCTAGACACATTTGTTTCTTTTCTTCTAGAAAATCATTAATTCCCCAGGTAGTGCGTCTCTCTGCAGTAAGGTTTATATTCTCGGTTCTTTCTATATTGTTTTACTAAAATCACTTGTAAAAAAAATGAGATCTATCAAATAATGTTTAGCATAATTTTGTGAATGATTTAGTTCAAAGAATTTGTAAAAGTTTTCTTAATAAATACATAAATGTACCAGTATCAGTGAAAGACTTTTTGACAAAAGAATACATTTTAATTTGAGAACAGGAAAGTGGCACATAGAATTCAAATGTAATTATGTAAATATATCTTGTTCACTGTTATGTCTTTACTTAAAATTAATGATACAAATAATTATAATATCTTTTTATGTACCGGTTACAATTAAATACATTAAAATAAATTAATAAAGTAACATTGTTTGTTATAAATATTACTCCATATTTTGTGTTCCAGTTTTCAGGCTCCCAAAATTATACCCCATATATATCTCATTGTAATCTTTGAAACCACTTGCCTAAAACAATTTGTAGATGGGATAATAGAGTTTTTTCCCCCCCCTCAGAATAGGACAATAATATATTTATATTATAATAACATTATATTGGAAGAGGGTGCTGGGTGGCCGAGTGGTCTAAACTGTCTCAAACCAAATGGCTGGTGGTCTTGAGTTCAATTCCCACCAAAGCAACATCTCAAGCACTCCGGGTGGATGGGACTTGGACGGCAACCCATATAAGAGAAGGCAAACTCTGAATTTAAACCAGGAGCCAGAATGATCAACAAATTGATCGTGGGCCCCTCAAATATAATAATAATAAGAAGAAGATAAATAAGGAAAATTATTAGTGTTTCCAGCAAAGGCATCTCTTAATTTAGTTACATTTTAATAGTATTGTAAAATTTATTTCAGACTTTAATTAATTTTCTATATACCGTACATGATTCTATATGTAGGACCATACAAATTGATCACAAAGTACATAAAAATAACTTTGCTCATTTACAGATGTAAATGACAGTTTTGTCACATAAATTTTAATAAAATTGCATATATTCAGCATTATATTTAATATTTTATCACCAAATAAATAATATACACATCAGAGCAATTATGAGTATTATGATGAAAGATTTTACAAATGAAAAGTTTTCAATAATAGAATCAATAGATCTGAACTCTGTGATGGCATTAAAATTATGAAAATTGTACTTGATAAATCTTCATAGAGGAAGTCAGAATCATAATTTAACTGAGTAACATCAAAACATTCCCCATGGATGTGAAACATGAAGAACAACCAAAATTAATTACAGGTTTTTATCAACTGACATTTGTGGAAGATCCTAAAAACAAAATGGCTTGAAAAGATCCCATATGAGATCATTTAGAAAAGGGGGCTCAACACAGAGAGTGAGAATAATGGTAAGAGGTAGAATGAGCTGGAAAGAATAGCTCAGAGCAAAGATTAATAGAGATAATTTGTAAATGCATTATGCAAAACAAGGAGCAAATAAATTAGAGAAGAACATCATAACATAGGGGTGGTTCATTCAGTGTCATTTGTAACAGGCATACCTATCACTAGGGTCGGCTCATTCAGTGTCATCTGTAACAGACACGCCTAAACAAATTGAACAAAATTGAAAGTATTGACGGCATGTCTAAACCATGCCAGGTAGGCTCGATGATGTTCGATCTTGGTTAAATAAATAATTTTTTTTTTTAAATGTAGCTCTGCATTATTAATCTCTTAATTATTCATTCCATGGAAAGGGGTGTGGGGGGAGTGGGGGGATGACAACTTATTTCTCATCTAGGACTAATGCCCATAGATTTATTTTTTTAACAAGAGCTGTTGAACTCACACATGTTGAAAGTATAGGTTTGGTAATGTTATGCTTTTCATGAGCTTAAATTTTAGTTTGTACAATTGGGCAAATTAAACTTTGCTGCGGTGTAGTATTTTGCAGTAGTGTTTATTTGACGCCAAAAATAGCTAGCTGCACCTTACAGAGTAGTATATATTAAAACTGATAAGAGCATCATTTTTCTAAACATTTAAGCATATTTCCTGGAACCTTCACAAAGAGACACTTATGAGGCCCAGCTGATAACATATGAAGGGTTCAAGGGAAAAACCAGTGATGTCAGTTTTTCAAAATTTCTATGTTATCTCCCTTGTGGCTAAATTCCATTTAAAAGAATAATATGATACATAGGTCCAACTGAAAAAGCAGTGTAGTCAATAAATAAATACGTAGACATCTTGATATTTTCATACTTTTATGAGGAATTTTCAAACTTTAAATTCAATTTTCTCCAAACTCTCAAAACCTGACATCACTGATTTTTCTGTTGAGCCCTTCATATCAAAACTCGATATCAAGTTTTTGATACATTTTGCCTTAGAAAAAAAATGTCAGAGTATTGATTATTATTGATTATTAAAGCACAAGGTAAATATTTAGTTCACCCATGAAAATGATTAAGACATGTAGGCTTCAGTTCTAATGCATTAAAAATAATTCCATTACTTCCATTTAGAACTGATAGCCTGCCGTTATAATAAATAGTGAGGTAAACATGGAATTCTAGAGTTATCTCTGAGTAATGCTGCCCCCAAATCTTGTCAAGGAAGCCTCCTTAGAAGCAAATGGTACAAGTCTGCGGAAAATCAACAAGTAGAACACAATAGTTACAACAATGAAGCCACAACAGCTGCCAAAAGTAACTTGAGGTCCAAAGGAGTCATAAACCTGTGAGACATACACAGGACCGACTGTACGAGCCAAACTACCTGAGGCAGTAAGCCAGCCCATCCACAGACCCTACGAAAATGAGAAAAGCATTAAGATAAAAATAGATATTAAAAGAAGAAATGGCTGATATTCAATGCACAGGTCAGTTCATTTAAATGACTGATATTCAGTGCACAGTTCAGCTCAATTTAATGACTGATATTCAGTGCAGAGGTTGATTCATTTAAATGAGTGATGCACAGACAAATTCATTTAATTTAAGTTACAACTATTTTGCATCCTATACATGTATGGGTACCCAGCTCTGTCTGAAAATTTACAGTGTAATTTGGTGAAACTACCATAAAAAATGTGTGAACATTTCTGTACATATTTGTGTTGATTTGTGTTGAGGTATCAACAACCAAATGTTCAGATTTCTTTTAGAATTATTTTAAAACCTTCAACCAGGCTGCTTAGTTAAATGAACATATTCCAAAAAGGAAAGTGAGATCCTTACCTGAGGCTTTGGTCCCAACACCTTGGAGTAGATGGTGTAACTCAGCATATTACACATGGGATAGCCAATACTGATAAGTATTGTAGCACACAAAAATTGAGCAATATGTATAACAGGAACGTAGTCACACCATGCATAATTCCAAGGACATCCCTCAGGTGTGTATGTGGTGTTGGTGACAATGGCCGTAACAATAGTCTGAGGTGTAACTGAGCTATCCTCATTCTTAATACTTAAATAAGTGTCAGAACCAGGTAGTTTCATCAAGTGATGTACTAGAGTAGAGTTTATTTCTTTGAAGTGTTCTAGGGTAAATGCTTGTGATGAACTACTGTCACTCACTTTATAGAACAGATAGTATGGAAGACTGTATATCCCTTGATATGGAATAACATTGGATTTATTTTGTGGTGATATTGCTGGGAAAGAATTAAAAGGATATATTATATTAAAATGACTTTTCCATATTTAAATGAAGTGATTAAGAATCTTTCAGAACTGCAGTTATTACAATGTTAAAAAAAATTATAAAAGTTTATGAATTGGTCAGTAAATATATTTTAAAAAAAATCCTTTTAATAACTAATGCTGAGTTAATTTATAAAATTAACATAGTATCCAGAAATTTGTTTAAAAAAAAGTTTGTTAAGACAGAAATTTGTCCAAATGGAAGTTTGTTGAGAATTAAATTTGTTAAAGAAGGGAGATTTATTAATTAATTTTTTTTTAAATGCATTTTTAGGGAATGTGCGAGTGAGAAATGGAGAAACTGTAAACTTTTTTAACACATGTATTTTTGTTGGTTTTCCATTATTTCATTTTAAATGAACTTCAGTTTGAAAAAATTTCCCATTGAGTAATTTTCCATCTAACAAATTCATTTTGAAAAAATTGGTGGTTATCAATTAACACAGCTAATTTAAAATTATGATAAAAAAACTATTTCTATTGATTGTTAAGCATACAATGGCTTATGTTAAGCATAATACATAAAAAAAACTCACGTGCAAGTCCTCGAGGAGGCAGGTTGTGTCCCCATGGAATGTAAACAAAATATCCACAAAGACAAAATATGAAGCCAATCAGCAGCAAGTATCTTTCATTGTATCTGAAATGGAAATAAATACAACTAAACTATTAAAGTGAAATTACTGATTCATTTAAAAAAAAAGAAATCAAAATAGCAACTCATTATCTTATGGCCAAAAACTAAAATGAATATAAAAATATAACTTCTGGTGAGGTTAAAGCTTGCTATAACTGTGACTACAATACGACTGAAGAGCTTTATTAAAACATCATATTATATAAAATAAAGTTTTGCCCATATACAAACTCTCTTGCAGTAATACAAATGTTATTACTGGTAGATATTGTTACAATGCCATTTTAGTTTGACATTGTTCACTAAATTTAATTATCCAGCCCATGGTCACACCAACACATAAAAGGAAGAGTAGACGACGTTTTAATTTAGTTATTATAAAAGATTAGGAGTGGTAAAAATGTGTAAGTTCCAAACTATTTCGTAACTCATATAACTGTGCATAATAGTAAAATGAAACAAATCTTATAATAACCAACTTTTTAGCCAGTTGCTTAGCCACCAAGAAGACAATGATGGACAGAAAGCCAGCAACTCCCAATGTGATTCCTTGGTATAATGTTGCCTTTGATTTACTCCAAGCATACATGTGCATAGTTAGAGGTGTACCAATACTGTGTTGATAGAGATAAATATTTTTATAAAATACCATCACAGGGTATTTTTATTACATGATATCACTTTTATAAAGCCAAAAGAAATTCAAACCAAAAGTATCCTCAGTAATTAATTTCTTATACTTATAGTACCGTAATGTGATAATTAAAAGGTTAGAAGAACATTTAGGACACTACACTCACGTTTCAAACACTGTAAACATGAATAGAACAACAAAGAAGAGAAATATGGATGAGATGACAGCCACATAATCAGGTTTGTAGTCAAACGTTTCCATGGAATTTTTTAGCACTGTAAATAAAAAATGAAAAGTATTTAAATTGAATCTAAAAAATGTTGAAACATCTTGAAATCATTTGGGATTTCCTTTTTAGTGAATCATTCACTACAACATGACATCCCCTGGGATATTGACATATGACATTACATGAGTTATGAAATCCCCTGAGACATTGATATATGACTTCGCATGAGTTTACCTAAATTCTCTAATTTTGTTAGCATGTCTAAGGTAATATTTTTTTAAGTAGGTACAGCTTTTTCTTATTTTAGAAATACACAGTAGGTCCAAGTTTTACACACAAAAAAAGTTAATTTCTCATTTTCTATAACATATGCCAGCCTTTAAACAATAGTCCTACACCCTACTTGACGACTTTTAAAAAATAGACCAACAGACTGTCCTACATCTTACCTGCCGGGCTTTTAACAACAGTCTTAAAGACAGCCCTGCACCACAACTGTGGCTCTTTATTGATTAATATATTAGTCACCTCCCCTCAAGATAAAAATCAGCCTATTTACCGGAGTTCAACCGTCACGCATGAAGCTCGCTGCCTGACAGCCTTTTTTTTCACTCACTAATAATAATGTTAAACGTGGAAGGGGGGGGGGGGGTGGGGGGGAAGAAGAGGAAGCAGGATGCACCAGAAGCAAAATATATATATAAGAGATAACATTAATCTTTGAATATAATTGACATGGGATAAAAAGTTTGCTCTATTTTATTTATCCGGCTATTAGCAGGAAAAACATTTTTTCAAAACATTATAGAAAACTATGGTACAAATAAAAGTGAATTGCAAATGACAAAATCTGTTGCAAAAAATTTGCTACACTTACACCTAAATATATTTTGTATCAACATGATACTGTCTCCATACATTTCAACCGGTCCAAGAACACGACATGCATAATCCCAGAATTACTTTAATTAATCCACCAACACTACCCACCACTGTTATCATCCTCATCAGCTGTGTCCTTGGCTTGCACATTGCATTGCATATCATCATCATAAACCCTATGCTCTTTGAAAACAAAGATCAGCAGCAACAGATTGATGACGGCGACAAAAGATGCAAAGAAAGCAGGAGCTGTGTACATGTTGAAGTGGAAACCGATACTTTCTATCGGGCCTGGATATCCCACTGGCACCAGGGCAGCTTGGATGACTTTTGAGGGGGAATCAAAATTTTAAATTTTTACTTTTAAGGTTTACCGTATATAAAGATTCATATTTTTTAAAATTATTTTTCCTATATGTGACTTAAAAAAAAAAAATATTTAAACCTTTCTTCTAATTCTATATGTCACATAAAAAATATTTGTTAAGGGCAGTGCTTTCTTTTGTAAGGAAAAAAGGGGATGGAACTCTCATTTTTTAATTTTTTAAAAAGATACATTAAGATAACTTCAGTTAAATTCCGCCAAAAATAGGTGCAGGAATGCACTCTGTGACAAAAAAGGAAGCACAGGTTAATTGCAATAATTTTCTTAAGTTTATATTCCACTTTGTTGACAAAAGATTTTGCATTACATGATTGCTAACTTTGTCAAAAGAATTTATTTAACCAATCCTCTGCTGACAATAATATTCCATTTCAAATTAATACACATAAGTAATTGATATATATTTAATTATTGTCAGTGTTTAATATATATAAAAAGTCTTATTTTCTTTAACTCATTTATAAATAGCTCGTAATGGATCAAACCATAAAAAAAAAAAGCTAAAATATCAATTCAGTGAATAAACATACTTAAGCTATATTGTAACTAATTCTTCATAAATCATTTACTTTCTAAATTCATTAATCTCACCTGGCCCTAGAATGAAACCCATGGCTTGAAATATGCTCAGGTTTGCCATGCTACTGGTTCTTTCTTTCACTGTGGTTGCTCCAGAAACATAAGATCTGACTACAGCGACATTGCCTGATAAAAAAATTTCTTTCCTAGTCAATATGAAAAAAATTTGATAATGTTTTAAAATAAATAAATATACATATGATCCTTTATTATTATTTATTCTTATAAGCAGATTAGTGATGAGGATTTTGCAATACTATCATGAAACCATTAATTTAGATACTAGGTAGCAATGGATACACAACAAGGCTTGCCTGCACTGAAGCCAATCAGCCCTCTAGCCAGTATCATATAGTAGTCTTTATGAGATGGCATAGTCTGGAGGTACATGTAAAACAAGTTAGAAAATGTTGTCAAAAACAAACTGACAGTCAGTGGTTCTCGACTGGAGCTTCGAAGATTGGCCCACCCACCAAACACAGGTGAAGCTGCCAGCTGACCTAAGCTGTATGCTGACACGACCCATCCTAGGAAACTTTCGCTGACCAATGGATTGAGCTGAAAGGAATATTAAAGGTCGATCAGATTTTCACAACATAATTTGTAAGAGATTTTTACATACTTTTATAAGGTTTCTCCTTTGTTACTAGGAGGTTGTTATGAGATTTAACAAATTTATTTGGGTTTAAGTTGGCTTATTAGAGAAACAATGCGTAACGGAGGAGTGAAAGATCAGTATATTTAAAAAAAAAACTATACCAAAGCTGGAGTAAATAAAATATAGAAGTTGAATACTTTTTAAATTAAAATACAAAAAATCATTTAAATAGAGCTATAAAAATGTGGCTTACATACTCTTACAGTAATGTTTATAAATGCATAGATGGCAGAACAATATTGATATAAATAAGTATACACACAGAATGTTCTTGAAGGTCTGAAGGTCTCTTGTAAGTCTACTTGTCACAGTCAACCCTCTTGTATTTATAGCCAAGGAGAAATAATTTCCCAGAATAAAAAATCTAGAAGGTCAAGGGTCAGAGAGTATTCTCTAACCATCTAGTACAGTGGTGTCCAAAACAGGTAACATTGGAAGAAGACAAGTTGTTTTGGGCCACACATAAAATACACTAAAACAAACGATAGGTGATGTGATAAGCCAAACAAAAAAACATAGTATATAGTTAGCATAAACTTATTATGACTTCATTAATTTATGATTTAAAAAAATTATAAATGTAAAAGACAAGGACAATATGAGATGTTTAACATTCTTTTAGAGACACTAATGCTTCTATGTTTGGTTAGTTGGAAGTAGTTGAAATTCTCAGTGAGTTCTCAAGGTGCTCATCAGATATTTTGGTTCTTCTTTTGAAAATAGTTCCTCACAAGCATAGGTGCTCACAAATGTAGGTGATCACAAATATAGGTGCTCACAAATGTAGGTGATCACAAACATAGGTGCTCACAAATGTAGGTGCTCACAAATGTAAGTGCTCACAAATATAGGTCATCACAAACGTAGATGCTCCCAAATAGTGATGGCATGAATTAGGCATGACTATGAAGTGGGGGATATTTTTCTGTGGGAAGATATATCTCATAGAAGTCTATACAGAGACATGATCAAATTTTTCTGTTTAATTTCAGATTGTTGCTCTATGCATTCCTCTTGAAAATTGGCAGGTAATATGTTAATAGAATTGCAAAAATACCAAAAGACTTTTCCAGATAATTTTGAAACCTGTTCTCAAATTCCCTGCATCACATTGAAAAGAATTTTCAACGTGTTAAAATGCATAATTTTTGCCTCAGCCTGAGATTGCCATAGTTCAAGTTTCATTTCGATCACTGTTATAGACTGAAACATTGTATTGATCAGTTGGCTTTCTCCTTGAACATTCATTCTCAGCTCATTTAAATGAGTGGTCAAGTCTAATACAAATGCCAAATCTGTGTTGCCAGTTTTCACCATTCAAATCTGGCAAAACTTTGTGATTACACAAAAATGTTTCACTTCCCCAAGTCATAAAATCTTTTCAACATTTTACCTCGACTTAGCCATCTTACTTTTGAAAGTAAATGATGTCCCCCTTAGTAAGCATCCATAAATTCCTTTAAGTGGATATGATTCAATTCCTTGGCCCGTTTAAAATGTTACAGCTTAGATAAAACAATGCATGATGTTATCCATCTTTAAAGGTCGTGAAATTTCATCATATGGCAATTGTATTGTCTTACGGCCCTACAACTTGGCCAATACATAAAAACTGTAAAAAATACAGGTAAACCATACATGTTGGCATATATGTTTTAGGACATAAAATGTATTACCCTGCAAGGTATAAGAGTTGTAGAAATTGTTTTAAACAAGTGTATAACACCGGGTAAGATAGTGGGGCACAATGGGAAAATTCCTTTGTCTTACCCAGCAAGACATAGGATTGTAAAGGTTAAAGGCCTATTTAGTCAAGTTTGTAACTTTATGATCTTTTGTTGGGTCACATCCTGGGCTGAAGGTTGAACACCCCTGGTCTAGTAGGTTGGGGAAAACCACAGATACGTAGACAAGTAACGTCACTGAACTCATTACACAGCCAGAGAAAGGGTATGGCTTTTGTGACAAAAGAATGCTAAGTTAAAAATAGCACTCATGGCGAACTACATAGGACAAGGGGTTATACTACCATATTTAAATTTATATTTAAGAGAGATATTATATCAGACATTGAAAAAATAGTTTATGTTGTTGATGACAGATTGAGCTGGTAATATCAATATTGGTTGATTTATTTATTGAAAATTTCACTGATTAATATTTTTAAAGTATACAACAGAAGTTGTGGATTAAAATGTATGGATTGAGATTACTCCACACTGGTAATATTGTAAAAGCAAAGCATGCAGAACTTTGTTTTGCTTTTTTTACACTCATTTTCAAAATTGGCTAATAGTAATACATATCTCTATAATAGAATTTCACATTTAAATTGTTATTCTAGATAAAGTTCTTATAACTTTCAATTCAAAAAAATAAAAATTTCTGTCAAGCCCATATATAAATTGATCCCATTAGGCTCATTAGCATTCCTTTCACTGACATCATCCCTGTATCATTAGGTTATTCTTATCAATCACATTTACATGATTTAGACAATCTTTAATAAATCTTTATTTCAGTCATTTTTTTCCTCAGCAATGTTTCATTACTTTTATCAAGTTCCTTTACATTTCATTGACAATTTTTTATGACCATATTCAGAATAATTACACCTAGGTATCTGACTTTTTTTAAATTGAAAATTAAAAAAACCCCACTTCTATAGCCTATCAAATTATAACTGCAACATCAACACCAGGAACAGAAACATTGCAAATCCCATCTACATGCATAGGAGCCAAAATGATCAATAAATTGATCGTGGGCCCTTAAGATATAGAAGAAGATATATTGCCTTTTCTGCATATCAAAACCTGACCAGATGCACTGATAAGAGTAAGAGCTGAGGTTAAATATGATACAAGCTGTACCCTTCTATACAAAAGGTCACACAATATTAAAATACTTTCCTCACAGCAAGATTCTTTAATAATTTTAAAATAATTAGTAGATTTCTTTCAACTAAAAAGTATAATTATTTAAAGGAAAGTAAATGCTTTGAAGCCCTTAAGCATTATTACACCAAGTAAAAATATAGATATTTAACAAGGGATATGTGTCCCTTGAATAATTAAATAATTTGATAAATCTTGACATTCATAACAAATTCCAGCCTTAATTATTTACATGACAAAGGCTAAACAACTTTATTAGTAAATACACACATACTTTTTTCTAGTTGTAAGATAAAAAATAGTGATAACATAATCACACAATTTTAAATTTAAAAAAAAAACAACACTTGATTCTAGATAAGAGGTCAACTGTGCATCATTAGGCATTGCCATTTGAGAATATATTTTCTGCATTGAACTTAATTTTCATTTACATTGAATAATACCATATTCAAATCAGTTCCTGACAACAGAAAGTGTGTGCGTTTATTTTTTCTTCTTCCAACTCTAGATATTAACAAAGAGGTGTTTTTAATTATTGAAATAAGGAAAGTTTGCATGGTTTCTTAAGCTCAATGAGAAAATTTAAAAACATTACCTATTTATAAATGCCTGAGAATGTTAGCAGTTTTAATATGGTGAACTCCACATTATTTGATAAACAGAAATGCCATTCCATGGTCAACCTTTTAACTTGTTATGTTTTTTTAATTACTAATATTCTTTTTCCACCAATGAAAAATAATTAATGCAAATTTTTTTTTTTTTACTTGAAAAAAATTACACTATTTAATGTTGACTGTTTGGTTCTGTCAGCTTATTTCTATAATATGGAGAAGGTTTAAACGTTTGTAAAAAATAAAATATTTTTAAATCTTAAAAAACAAGGTACAATTACAAATGCCTATAGGGGCACATGTTATTGAGGTATAAGATATGATTATTGCATATAGCTGTTAAGCCATTTTTCAACTTAAAACTATGATCCATTTGCCAAACAGCTAAATCTAAACATTATATAGTTCTATCACTTAAATGTGACAAACATATTTTACTCTTTTTCTGTACAATGAAAACTCCAAGGTACATGCATTGGCATCACAAAGATTATGACAATCATTTCAAATCTGTTACATTTTTATTCTTTTAAAGGAATAATTATTTTTTTTAAATAAAATTTTAAGATGGTTGTCGGAGATATTATTTAAATACAAATACAAAGCTTGACTATTGATAAGAACAATAAATAAAAACAAATTTAATATAAGTATTTACCACTTGTAAGAAAGGCCACAGTGAGGACATAGTAATTGTGAATGTGACAGAACCCAGGAACATGGTGAGGTACATGACTCTGATTGAGCGCCAGCGACTTCTATAAACATTAGGAGGCTCAACCACAGTGCTTGGTACTCCAATGGCACTGTAAAAAAAAAAAAAAGCATAAATAATGTGCACAATTTGGGAGCTTAATATCTTTCATAATAATTCCCATGTGGATCTTGTCTCATTCGCTGCTTCCCTCGTTGTACACACCAAATGCACTTAAAAGAACACATTTGTTACCCACTGACACCATACAAGTCATGCCAAAAGGAAAGGCTAATTATAAGAGTGTTGGACTGCAATAAAGCTTTCAAGGTAGCTTAATGAGAAACAAACAATTTATGTAAATAAAACAATATAGGTTAAGCTTTAATGATGGTTGCACAGAGTACAAATGCAAACATTTCGGCTAATGCCCTCTTCAGTACAACAAAAAACATTCATATAAGAATAACTATATATATATATATGCATATTATATATGTATCCTTCCTAAAAAGAAAAGAAAAGAATGAAATTTATAATTTTACATAGCTCCAATGTCTTTTTCCTGTTTGGTTTTTAAATTTTACTGTCACCCACTTTATTTCCATTCTTCTTTCATTGAAATTATGGACTTATGCCCATTTATTCTTTTCTGGATTCACTGAAAATTTGCAATCTATTTAATGGTATTAGAGAACCATAATGAATTAATAGTTCATCAAAAACATTAAAGCAAATACTTTTTATAGATTAGGTTTTTGTAAGTTTTAATGATGGGTTGACCAGCACATACTTTTCCAAATACATTGACCTAGCGAAACACTCATGAAACACATGTACCTTCCAGGCCTGTATGGTGCATTACTGAGTCCATGTCTGCTTCCCAGAAGGGGGGTTGTAACATCATCCTCATCAATATCATTTTGATTCAGTGAATTATTCATATCGCTTTTGGAAATTATTTTCTCTGAAAATGATTCAATTAAGGCATAAACATTTATCTAATGCTTTGGAAAATCAGTTTCTACAATAATAATACTCCACCAGATTATATTTTTCTTACACTGTATCGCAGGGGTGGACAAATTACGGCTCGGCAACTGATGCAGCTCCCGAGGGCATTTAGAAATTTTTAAAAATTACTTTGTTTTTAAGTTATCTTGTTGAATTTTACAGAATTTCATGTACCGTTATGATTGTTTTAACATTTTTTAAATAAAATTTCATTCCAATTTTCAGTCCTTGACCTTCGTAATGTTATACTAATATGGCAAAATATATATGCGGCCCTCCAATAGCTTTGCATTTGTCAATGTGGCCCTAGGCACACAAAATTTTGCCCATCCCTGCTGTACTGCATACAAATTTTAATTGAAAAACAAGATTTTTAGTTGTTGAAGTTTACTTTATACATCGCAACTCCAAATCACATATTTGGTGTATTTGGCAAAATGATAATAAGTTTAAAAAATAATTTTAACTAATTCTCATGACAAAAATAAAATATATAACCAACTCAACCAAAAAGATGGATATTAATTAAATAAATTACTTTTTCAGATAAGCAATAATCCATGTATTTCACGTGTAAAAAAAAAAAAATAGTACTAATATGCATCACACAGACATGTTCTCCAACCCCTCTAATATTCTTAATGTTTAGGCCTCTCTATATTTATAATATTTTTACATCATAATGTTTGCATAAACTGAATAAAAAGAGACTACTTTTTAAAAAGCATTTCAAGTCATGTGTCCAGTCATTCACAAGATAACAAAAAATATTAGTGTCTTTAAATTGTTTTAAAACACTTAATTACTAATTAATTTTATCATCATAATTAGAATTCATTAATGTCATTGACATAGACATAGAATGATTTATTATTTTATTATAAGCTCTATTGACTTAGCAGCCTACTATCATATGTGTAAATGCTTAGTTGAGAATAAGAAAGTGGGATAGATTATGCGTACAGTTCAATTTCATTGATTCTCAACTATCTATCTAGTAAGTTAAAGATGGGTAGAGTCTCATTTTTTAACATTCAGTTAAGATTTAACTTAAGTAATTCGGCTACTAACAGTATGGTCAAAAGTAAACTTAGTCTTACTTTGGTTGAACTTGCTCAGTTCTTATCCTTCAACATGATGACATTGATTATTGAAATGGTGGAATGATATGTTATAACTTATAGTTGTATCCTTGGGAAATTCCGTCAAATATTTTAGCATTCCTTATCCACTTATTATTATAATATAAGTCACTTTACTAGTTTTAGAGGCTGCAGTTAATACAGACACAGACTTGGGCCTAACTGTAAACGAATATTTATATAATTAAAAAAAGAAGTTATACTATGCTATGGACTATAGAAAATAATAATAATTGAAAATTACAGCTACAACAATACTGGCACTGGATAAATTAAAAATTTATTTTTAATGACTGTATAGGTGTCTGAATGAGGCAGTTTTCGAATTCCATATATATAATAATAGTCAATAATACTATTATATGAATATGAATCAGATAATAATAATATGAACTAGTATATTATTTAGGCACATATATATAAATCATTCTATCGAAGTGGCTATTCGGTCCTGGCTACCAAATACTATTCGGATGTCATTTGTGGTAGTTTATTTTAATTAAACTGAAGAATTAGGTTTACAAAAATATAGTCAATTCAATTATCTTTTATTCGATACCAAATTTTATTTTACAAACCCAAAAATAATATTTAAAATTGTTTTTTAAAAACCCAACCTATCACTTCTGATACCGGGTCTGAATAGGCGCAGCCTTATTATATAGTATAGTAGGTCTAGTCTATTCAAATTCCATATACTGAGAAAAGTGAAATCAATTTAATTAGCACCAGCAATTATCAATGACAATACACTATCACTAGGTAGAACAGTTGAATAGTAAGAACTGTGAAGTAGTATTCGTATGACGTGGGCCAGTACATCACTAATCAGACATAATCAATGAATATAACTGATATAAGATAATCTCAATCAATAGTCGGTGCATTTTGTCTGAGTGAGAGTATGCACACTGAGAGTACCTACAGTTAGTTCAGTGCACTTAGTAGTCCCTTGGTCCCTGGTGTTGTCAACAAGGCTGACAAGCCTTGCAAGGGCGGTTGTGTTGTCGCATAATTTTAACAAATTGTCAATTGATGTCAATAAGTTTGTTCATTCTTGTTTTAAATAGCTCTAGTTCTCTCCTAGAAGTGTGTGTCAACTCCAATATAAATATCTAAAATTATGATTATATATTATTGTGGAGGATATCTAAGGTAAGGAAGGAGGGTAAGGTCATGTTCGAAGGCATATTTATTTGTAGTGATTCGTGATAGTGAATTAAAACATAAACAATAATCTGTTAACTTCTTACGATGAAGAGGTAGCTAAAATCCCCCTCCCACCCACAACCAAATGGCCATAGCACAACCAATGACCATGCCCTACTTACCAGGACAGTCACGTGACGGACCGCCAGTGGATTTATACTTTAAAACATTATCAGCCAAAACTAAAACAATAATCAGCTGATCCTGACAAGAGGATCTCCCGAGCATTTGGGTCTGGTTTCACATTCACAGGATTCTCAAATTTATATAATAACTTGGTCCAAAATTGGTCTGACATTGCTGAATGAAGCATTTTCATTGAAGCCAACCCAATAGACATAGAGTTAAAAGACCAATCATCAAAGGTTGCCTGGGGCAGACCTAGGTTTGCCTTAATAATGTTCATTAAAATGAAATGCACCGCGCCACTTTTTTTTTCTTTAAAACCTTAAAATTACACCCTTTTAAGAATTAAAAAAAAATTTTTTGTGCATCGTAAAGGTTAAAGTATTGTTTCAACTTTCAATACAGATAAACACACTTTTTTTTCTTCCAGATCTGTATGCTAAATACTGTGTCTGAACCTAATGCACCACTAACGCACTATTAAGAACGATTCATTTAGTTCAGACAATCCAGAGATGTATTCGCTAACATGCCACTTCCTAGCAAACAAGACCCTTGGTAATAGCTGGGTCCCCGACAGCAGAGTATGGTGACCCAATCGCCAACCGAGCATTGCCCTATCAACACATAGGCTAGACAATAACAGGGATCCGACCTGCCGGCATTGCGGCCTGGTCCCAGAAACTCTAGCACATCTGTTGACCGAATGTCCGTCACTAGACTTTCAGGGGAGGCCAGAGCCGTTTGACGACAATGTTATACGGCACAGCTTAGCAGATGAAGCTGGTTGCCCATATGGAACTGGTTGCCCAGATGGAACTGGTTGCTCATGTACAAGCTGAGGTTTAAGCGTAAGCTTAAACCTCCACTAGAATATGTGTGATAGTTAGTTCAGACAATCGGTTCACTGAAAAGAACACTCAATAAATACAAATATAAAGATTTGATTCCTCGTTTTAACTTCTTACAAAGATGTGCTACTAATGACAACATGGGCACCCGCAGAAAACTTTCTAGGGGGGGGGGGGCAAAAAAAAGGGTTAACTTTC
>CAXITT010000009.1:1566620-1645810 GCA_964033795.1 Lymnaea stagnalis
AAAAATAGACCTAGAAAAAAAGAAACAAGAGAAATTAAAGGCTATAGAAGAGAAAGCAAAAAGAAAGGAAGAGAAAATAAAATTACGAGAAGAACAAAAAAGACAGAGGGAGGAAGAAAACCAAAGGCGAAAAGAAGACAGAAAGAGGAAACTGGAAGAGAAAAGACAGCTGAAAGACAATTCAAAAGGGAAAGGGCCGAAGAAGAGAAAGACAAACAAAATGGATGATTCTGAAACAGATACAAGCATTGATGAGTCTCAAATGATTTTCGATGACGAGTCGGAAGATGATTTTGAGGATTTAGATCTAGATTTAGACTAGACTAGTCTAGACTAGAGTCTATTTCAGAATGCAATTTTTTTTATTAGTTAGAATTAAATAAAAATCAACCATGAATGTCATGAAAAAATGCATGAGTTATTTGTTTTAATGTTGTAGTCTAGTCTATATGTGTCACATTTATGTATGTTTTTATGTGTGTATCTGTGTGAGTGTATTGGGAGATCCTTAGCTTTAAATCACAACTGGTTTCAGTGAGGGCACCTTTGTGGTTGCACTGTGGTCAGGTGGTTGCACTTAGGGCAAATCATTGGTTGCAGGGCGGGCAGGTGGTTGCTTAAGGGGCTACTCAGACGTAAGCATTTTTCCCTATAATTATGCTAGTTATCTGCTAGAACATCTCCTAAACACTGCCAAGTCAGTGATTTCACTTGGTGCCCTCTAAGCAACCAATAATTTTTTTTTTTCTCCGATCATTAAAAAGTTGTGAGAAAGAGTTGACTCGTGGTTGCATTGGGGCAAGTTACTCTACTTGTTTAAAACACGCCTTATCCGAAAATGTACTAAAAAGTATGAAATAAATGTCCCCCAAAGTTTAGGCCGAAATGATCAACTTGCAACTTTCGGCGCCGAAACCAAATTAGGTCGGCCTGTACTACCCAGTTAAAGACGCTAATAATGCTCTGAGAAGATTGGGACATACCACATTCACCATTCAACTTAATAAGGTGACTGGGACTGGGGTGGAAATTGCAAGGGCGCTGCAATTAGGGTATTAAAGACAACGGCAAAAGTCGGTGTGGTCGGGGTTCACTCAACCTTTGAGAGACGCTCATAATTTATCATGGATATAGTTAGGATCTATGCAGAGCCATTGCGTGGGCCCTGCAACACTCGCGGCTGTTTAAGTTTCAATTAAATGAAAATGCTGAGATAAAATAATAATAATAATAAAAAATAATAAAATCTGAATATTAATGATATAACATTTCTTTTTTCTTTTCCCCCCCCCCCCCCTTCCCGCCCCACAAAGAAACACATTCAATCTCACTTATAAGAAGATATCGAATTTCACAGTGTTTGAAAATTAAAGATTATGATTGATTAAAAACTAATAATGGGTTGATGTCATAATAACTGAGACGTTTTTTTGTTTAAAATATGACAAAAATAATATTTTAATGAATAAAAGGCTGTGAAGTTTGATGAGTAAATGAGTGAGTAAAAACAATAAAACCATTTCCGGTTCCGGGTAATTTCCGTCAGAGCTTACCATTGTTTGTATTCAATTCACAACATAACGACAAGCCTCTTAAAATAAACATTCGCTGATATTAAGAACTTTATATTAATCAACGAAAGGAAACAACTAACGTATCATGGTAAACATGAATTATGACACGCGCATTCATTTTTCTTAAACTATGACGTCTCAAATAAAATAATGTCAACGAACTTTGAAGAAAATAAAATAAATCATGATGATCATGAATCATGTCATCAATCATTCATCATTGTCATTATAGTTCATAATTAATAGTCATATTCATTCTTCTCATTCAAATTTTCTAGCTTCGTAGTGTTATCGTCGGTACAATGAATAAATTTGAGTGATAGTGCAGTTCAGGTGCATATATTATTTCTGATCAAATTTTGTATTATCACATGATAACTTAAGTGAACGTGTTACGTGTATTCGTTATAAAATAATAATAATAATCATATTCATTCTTCTCATTCAAATTTTCTAGCTTCGTAGTATTATCGTCGGTACAAAATGAATAAATTGGGGTGATATTGCAGTTCAGGTGCATATATTATTTCTGATCGAATTTTGTATTATCACATGTTAACTAACGTGTTACGTGTATTCGTTAAATAATGTAGTCCATATAGTAGTATTAGGTCACACTGACACAAATTTGTATGGCAATAACTTTTTCTATTTATTGATTTTTACAGTACATAGATGGTAGCGTACACGATCTCTCCTTTCTTATTTTTTTAAAAATTCACCCTTCTTACATGCCAGATTGCAATTTTCCACTGACACTGCGCCACCCCCCCTCCCCACCCCCCTCCAATGTGTTTTTTTACAGGCCCCGTAATTTAGATGTTAGCTTAAGGGCTTTTAAAGATGTTAATTTCAGAATGCCATCAAGAGCGGTGATGTGTTTATTGGCTAGTTTTAGGAAAAATTAAAATTATGAGTTCATCAACAAGTTAAAAAGTTTTTACACTTAAATTTTATAATACAGAATCCATGAAAAGGTTGTTAAAGACTAAATATCATTGTTTGTGAAAGTATAAATATAATTATTGTCAGTATAGCTGACAATTGTAGCATAGTTTCTAGCTGCTATCATCTTCCCATGGAGTAGCCAGGTGTTGCTCTATCGTAACAATGGGATAGTAGCTGATTTTTATCTTGCGGAACTGATATACCAGACAAGTGAATATCATCCTTGTCTAACGATTCAGCACTTAAAATAGAAGCATTGTCAGTGTGAGCTATAAGTGCCCTAAGCTCTCTCTGTCTCCTGGCAGCTACTTGCATTAGTTGAATCCTTTTTTTTTTGAGAGGCAAGTGGTAATTTCTTATGCATTGTCTGTGCTGTTTCAACATGACATGTGATGCAAAATAGATGTTACAGATTTTGCAAATCCGTCAAGCAGCGATGTTATTATTGTTACTCACTTTACTTTCCCCTAATTCTCAAAATATCATATTCCTATTCTATCAATAGCATTTATCTTGACCGCACATGACTCTTGAACCTTGTCCTTGTTCCATACCTGCAACGTAACCGCGAACATACCGCCCTATTCATTTGCAACAAATAGGATCTACAGGCGAAGAGAGGCCGACTTTTGACTTCTCTTGCATTAACTAAATGTGCTAACAATCTGACCAAGAATCAGCAGTGCACAGACAGACACAAATCAAATAAGTCTTATATTGTTAACTCTTTCCCGACGATTGCGACTAAATGCGTCCTTTGGGTGTTATGACGGATGGATCCAAATGCATCCTGACGTATATCGACACACCTCTCTTATTTCTATTTCAAAATAGTTATGAAATCTCGCATCCCTCGAGACTTCCGGCGATGGCGTGATTCAGAGTGATTTCAATTTAAAAACCTGAAGTTTTTATCTTGTTTCACTTTAAAACTATGTTTGTTTTAGTACGGCCCGTCTATTTGTAGCATGTGTTGTGGCATGAGGGTTTGCCTTTTATAGCCGATTTTTAGCATAATAATAAATTCTACATCTGCCAATTTCTTAAAGCCGACATCTTGCTTGTTCTATTGAGAATTCATTTGATATATTTTTTCGAAGTCAAAGCTTTGAAAATTGAAGTTGAAACAAGGTAAACTTCAGATCAATACCTTTTTTTAAAAAAAAGCGCTGATTTATATAAAAAAAAAAGCTGATTAAATTTATAGTTATAAGGTCATATATTATGATTTATAACATCCAAGGAAACATGGATAGTCTCTCTTATAAAATTTTATTCAAAGTCTACTAGTAGTACTACTAGTACTATGACTATAGACTTATATTAGTACTAGTACAACTAAGCAGAGTGAGTCTACAGTCTACTAATTATTATACTTTTATTAGTATTTTTTATTGGATCTGATGGTTAAAGTAAAGGCAAACAAGCACACTAGTCTCATGCACTTGCAGAGTGTGTTCATTTGTAATTTGAATACAGTGTATATTATTATTTTTAAATTTAATTTAACAAATATTCATTGTTTGTGCCTATTTCAAAATAAAAAATTTCTATAGAATTCAAATTAAATTATCAAAATAGACTGACATTAAGTTAAACCTTTTGACTGTCTGTTTATTAAAGTCATTTCTGAAGGGGAGATAAAAAGTAAATAATTAATATGCTTAACTACAATCACTGTTTATACCTACATAACTGAATTTACAACACTTAATAAAAGCTCTCAGGTTATTTTTAGAAGAAATTTAGCAGGTCATAAATAGAAGATTGCTCTAAAGCTAAAAAAATGTACAGGTAACTCTTGTTACTCTGCATGAATAGCCTAACTAACTAGTTATCATGACCTTATGGCTAGGTAAATATATATATTTTCAGGTAAATGTAAATAAATATTAGTTAAGATGTCACAGATCCCTCCAAGTCAAGCTGCTACCTCAAGTGCACCTGTCTCATCATTTCCATTATTACAATCCACAAGTGAGTAAATGTCTTTGCAAATACAATGTATTGTTTATATATATATATATATATTTATATATATATATATATATAAATTATTTACATTTTTGTGTGCACTTTGGTAATGTAAAAAGAATGCAGATTTCTTTTAAATACATAAGTTTTTACAATTTACATGTTTCAAAGTTTCTAAATTAAACAGACTAAAAAATATGAACATGCGAATATTCCTAAATAAAAATATTATTATTATATCTTTAGGACATTGGTATTGTACATATAAAAGTTTGAATAAACGGTTATTTCAGATGATGTTGTGAAGTTTCCATGGCGACGTGAATCAACTCAGGATATTGCTGCAAGTGGCATCAATCGAGATGCCAAATCCGGAGAGTTCATTTTACAGAATTTGTTCCTTGAGTTCTGTCGTGTAACAGAGAGAAGAATTGAATTTGTTTTGGCTGAACCTTTGGTAAGTGCTATGTAATTATTATTTATTGACAAATAACACATTTTAAATGTCAATATAGACTGAAAGAAAGAATAAACTAACACAAAAATTCCCATAAACAATATGGGATAAATATGATTTTGCAATATCTATATACTTGTATTTATTGAGATGCAAACTCAAAATCATTAACAAAGTGTTACTTGCTTACACAGGAAAAACCTTTATCAAAATCTTTGCAAAGAGGTGAAGATCCTCAATTTGATCAGGTATTTATAGTATTTTTTTTATTTGACAATAATATTTCCGTTGTACATATACAAATAAAACATTTTCTAAAAGATAAATAAATATGCTATCATATTATATAAACATGATAATAATATGCCTTTTAAAAATTGTAGTTTGAGTACTTGAAAATAAAACTTTTCATTATTTTCTTTAGTCTTGGCCACTCTAAGGTCAAGGTAATGATCACAGATTATAAAATAGCATTAACAAAATAGCCAGTATGATTCCCCACTCAGTCTAATTTCAATAAAAACATACTTTAGGGGATCAAGCTATTGTATTTGCATGGGAAAAATCACCTTTTTCATAGGCACCCAAAATGCTCTAATTTGCCTGCACAGTACAGAATAGTAACCAGCGCAGTTCGTGGGTTAACTTAACAAAAAACAAAGAAACCTTTTGTTGTTTGTTAGTTTTAGCTCCTTTCTTCATCTGGCAGTGAATCAACAGAGAACTAGGATTGGATGGGGTTTCATCCATAATTATATTATGTACACACTGAGGGGGAGAGCTGGGGTGGTTTTGACAAAGGAGCTTATGGGTGTGCATGGGAAAGGGTAAGGGATAGGTGTCTAAATATTTTTAAAGGCTATAAAATAAGATTGCCACTTTTGCTCTGTGTTTTCACATTGAACTAGTTAGATACCACAACATTATAATTTAGTGTACTTGCCCTACTGACAAATTTAGTCAACATTTGCTTTTTTTTCCTTTCGTGCTTTATGACTTAAGTTTGTGACATAATTATCTTTGTTCTTCTGCTGAACCGCCATTGTGAAGATGAAGATAACTATGGATTTTTGCCATTTTTATCAATACATTCTCAACTGCTCCACAAAGCAGCATTAGATTTGACAATTTTGATAAGATCAAGTAAGCGACATTTGAAATCTATTTCAGAAGTCGCTAAGTAGCTGGACAATTTTTATACCCCAGTTTGTTTCAAGCACTCTTCTTCCCTTCTCCCAATGCAGCTTGCTGGGGTTATTAGACTATACTATGTAAATTTAAAGTAAAATCATCTCCTAGGCTTAATGCAGAGGGGCCAATCATGGTAAATAACATGACCTGTTGGATATATCACAAATGTACTTATTTTTTCATTCAATTCGCCATTATTTTCATTCTTGGCATAAATACGCGTTTGAAATATATATACGTTAATTTTTTATGATGGTACACACCATTTCAGTGAACCCGCCCCATTTTTAGACAGATTAAAGTAAAACATTATTGAAGTAAGTAATCTCAAATCTTCATAAAAATTATAAAATAATTTTACTATGCAATAACTACTAAAATAAAAAGGATTTATATAAACACAGATAGGTAGAGGGGAACCTAATTTTCCACAAGTGTAGATTTAATGTAGAAAGATGCAAAACTATATTTATTATTCACTCTGGTGATTTTGGCGGGCGTCTTTCAATTTCTGCCTCCCCACCCCATCTTTGCCCTATAAAAAGTGGGCAAACCTCTTTTAAGTGACCTTTTTAGACATGCAGTGGCAATAGTTATTGCACTATTATATTATAATTTCTTTACCATTAAGTTGTGGTATTGTAAGATCTTGAGAGGGTGAAGTACTAATCTGAAATGATATTGTACAATTTTGCGAGTTCTAAGGTAACGAGATCTGCCATTTGCCTTGTGGATCCCACGTCAGTGCCTGCCTGGCGATGTTTGAAGGCCATTTGCTGTGTGTGCATTCAATCTACCTTCACTTCCTCTCTATGATGTCTGATTCAATTTGTTGGTCTTTCTGTTTCTATTTTTGTCAATTTTATGTTTAAAAATCTCCTGAAGCATTAGTAAAGCTTTGCATTGTTGTAGTCCTTTCCTTTTTGTGCTTTTCCATGTTTCATTGTCTTACAGTTGGAGAAATTATATGTTGGAGGCAAGGATTCTCAATTTTGTTGTTTAAATAAAAGAAATGGATATTCATGCCCTTTCTCACTATGGCAAAAGTTCTCTTTCTTTCTAGAAGTGTTTTTGATTTTCTCCTCTGTAACTTACACTGTAATGATGGTTCTGCCAAGGCCTGGAAATAAAAATATTAATCCTGATAATTTTGTTTCACCCAATAAGTTTATTAAATATGAGTTCAAAACAAAATGTTAGCATTTTTTTTTTTTTACAAATTAGAACGACAACACATTATTATTACTATTCAAAAGTTATTTGATTATTGCAGGTGTTGAGTGCACTTGGCAATGTAGCAGAGCACTGTCTACCATCCATATTAAAAACACTGTTTGCCTGGTATCAGCGGCAGATGAAAGAGGACAGCCCACTCCTTGACTCCAGACAAAGACACAGAAGCAAAGGGTATTCTGAATTAGTTTGCCCACTGTAGTTTCCTAAGCCCTGTCAAAACAATTGGCTTGTTGTAATGAGATCAAATATTTGAAAGTAAAGAAAACTTAACAAAAACTAGTAGAAAACTTTTTAAAATGTACATTAAATTTTCTGCATCTCATCCCCTATGTGTGATAGCTTATCATTATATGCTTTGCTACAAAATATTGTAAATTTTTAGAAATAATTTACAAAAACAATTGGTACTGATAAATTCAAATGAATCATTTATTAAGCTTTAACCTGTACACATAGAGTCAGCTTTTTTCTCTTTTTTTTTGGTTTTGTTTCTAGGAGGGATCTCATAAATACTTTTATTTCTTTTTATTACAGAAACAAAGACTATCTTTGTGAAAGAAGGGATGTAAGTAGAGTACTTATATTTTTTAAAGTAGTTTGCATCAAATAATATTTTTCATTTGATGTGTTGATATAAAAGAAAACATTTAACCCTCATAGTAATAAAACCTTTGTAAATTAGCAAATAACTTATTAATTGAGGTTTAAGTGATATTTAAACAATAATTGTTAGGTTAAAAAAAAATGAAGATGATGACAAAATAAACCTTCAGAATTTATCTGCAGCTTGTTTGTCTCTGGTAACATCAGATTTGACATGTTCCATTCTTGCCTTAGTAATGGTAATTCATGTATGTATGTTAATGTATATTGTTTTAATGCAATTTCATATATTTCATTTTTCAGCTTGCACTTGAATTTGTTTATTGTCTTGTTCTTATTGAAGTCTTGTCAAAGGTTAGTATGCGATAAAGTAATAAAAAAATTCAGTCTTTAAATAAAGTGATGCTTACTAAATATATATATATATATATATATATATATTTATACATATGTGGTAATTAAGCATATAATTGTAATTTTATTTTTATACTGATACTTCCCCACAGCTTTCTTACCATCCAGGACATGAGGATTTTGTTGGATACTTAATAGATCAATGCTTCAGACATTTCAAATACAGAGATGGGTAAGCAATTTAAAAAAAATTTAATAACGTAATTTAAAATAATAATAGAATCAAATAGATTTTTTTAATCTAGGATAATTCAAAAATAAAATTAATCTTCTGGTAGGTAAATGATGATGTCATATTTATTATTTCATATTTTCTTAAGCTCCAGTTTTATGTGCTCTGCCTTCCAGGTTACAGTCTAACCCTAATGCATCCAACATTAATATTATTGCTGATCTTTATGCAGAGGTTATTGGTGTACTGGCTAACTCCAGGTATAAAGTCCTTTTGCTCTCAAATGTGTATAAAATGTATTTTTCTATCTTTGCTCCAGAGTATTTCATTTTTAAAATGGAATTTATATAGATTAAAAAAAAGTAAATGGTAAATCATTAAAATATAATCAATTATAATAAATTACTCTTCCTGTTTTTAAAAAAAAAAAACTTAAAAAAAACTATAAAAATAATTTATGCATAATTTTTATTACAATATTGTAAAGATTTTTGGCAGTGCGCAAAAAGTTCATGAACGAGTTGAAAGAGCTGAAGCTGAGGGATCCGACACCTTACACGGCACAGAGCATCATCAGTCTGTTGATGGGACTCAAGTTTTTCAGGGTTAAGGTAATATTTTACTAACGCTTCCGCAGCTCTTTATAAATTTTAATTAGTGAGATTATATTTGGAATTTCTTGTTGTTTATTAAACAATGCCATCATTTTGACTGCATGTGATAAATAATAACCATAGAAAAGATTTGTAGAATAGTTGAGTGTATTTAAACATGAAAGTGTCTCCTTACACTCAACAGATGCACCCCATTGAAGAGTTTGAGCTGTGTGTACAGCTGTTACTAGAGTTGGGTCACTATTTTCTGGAAGTAAAAGATCGAGACATCAAACATGCTCTGGCTGGTCTTTTTGTGGAGATTTTACTTCCAGTTGCTGCTGTAAGAAATATGACGTCTAAATTTTATACATTTATATATTTTTATATTTTTATTTATTTCATTGATAAAACAATTTGACCCATTCAATACATGAGCTTTTTTCTGTGAACCTAGTAAAATTAAGAGACTAAAATTCCATTCAACCTGAAGATGTTTCACTTAAATTCCCAGCTTTCAATTTATCCAACCTTTGTCATGTAGCATATCAGAATTTAGCTACTTGTTCAAGAAATACGTTTTTATTATAAAATTGTGTTAAAAAATTAAAGGAGAAAAACGTTAGGGATCCTATGACAGTATTATGTAAAAGTAACAATAAAAAAAATAAAATTCTACTCACCATCCCTTAAATCAGGTAAGAAAAATCCCATCTAGATAGTATAATTATTTTTCAGCAAATAAGCCTTATTATATATCCAAAGTATGAGGAAAGTTTTGTTGCAATAGCTCAAGAAATAGCTAAGTTATGAATTTTTTGTCAACACATGTCTTGAATAAATGCTCCAAAAGTTAATAATAAAAATAACTATACACAAAATATTGACACATATTTACAAATTACTTAACAAATTTGGCCATAATTTTGAGAGAAAGGACTTGAAGCATCCTTTAGGATGAAGGTGAGGTTTTGCAATAAAAGTGTGTGTGTATCCATTTAGTAGCAGTAGAGCAATAGGCACAAGAGCGGTCACGTTCTTCATAATCTATGATGTGTTGCGCTTCATTTGTTCTTTCAAGGCATCCTGTCTCTAAACCCTTTCCTGGTGTTCTTACCATTGGGTCAAATGCTACATTCCCTGTTAGCTGATGTATCAACGTAAGGTTATAGTCCTTCAGACTCATTCTGTTTGGTCTGCTGCTTGGCTTAGTGAAAAAAAAAAATGTAGGAATTCATATGGGTGACTTCCAACAACAAGAAGAAAATCTACCATTTTATAGTTTTTGGTTAATATTCACAGTAGTATGTCCCCGTCTGATCTAACTTATCACAGTCATTCATTTTTTTATTGTAAATGTGAATCATTTCAGGTTTGTTATTTGTCTTGGTTTTGGTAGTCTTTACCCTTGTATCAGTTTGACACTAGTATAATATTCTTTTTGGCCTTTATATCTCTGAATACAACACAAAGCATGCTTTTTTGTGTTGTTTATAGTACCATTTCATTTCTTTGTGTTGTTAAGGTAAAGACTTTTTACCTTAGGCCTAAGCCTACTGTAACTGTAGAACTAGGTGCAATTGGTGAACTAGGTGTGATGCCATATTTTCCCCTTTCCTTTACCTTGGCATAATTTTGGTTTCTTTTTTGGCTGGAAGAATATATTCCCCATCAGTACTTTCACATTGCAATCTTTCATCCAAATCCTATTCATTGTTTTCAGTTGAGTCCAATGAATCATCCAAGCTAATAAATTGGCTTGCTTCTTCGGCAGTTAGACGTCAAAATCATGAGCGATCAGACCTAATATTAGTATCAGTACAACTTGTTGGAGCCATTGCAATAAGCTGATGTTTGTTTACAATTTTTAAAACGTGGAAAATCTAGCGAAAAATACACTAATCATGGTATAATCTGCCAGAAATTTCAAGCAAAGGAAGTTGAAACTCTTCTGAATAAAAGTTTAAAAAGCTATAAATAAAATAGTTAAATGCAAACGTTAAAACACTAAGGGCATGAAACAAACCAGTGATGACACACTCTATGGCTCAACATATTCAGCCAAAAGCAGGGTGACACACACAGCGGCGAAATGTCCAGAACAGGTTAATTTAATCAGCCAAATCATTGTACAAAATTTGTTTCCCATAAAGTTTCAAATAATTCTAATTTGATACATTGGCCTAAATTTGTATCCATTACCTGTACAATAATTATTGTTTTTTTCTGTGTGTGTAAATAGACTGTGAAGAATGAAGTGAATATTCCAGTTTTAAAAAAGTTGGCTGAGGATTTATATTCTGTTACTGTTGACATGGCAACAAAAAGGAAACACACCCTTGTAAGTTGTTTGATTGTTGACACTGTTAAATTATTTAAAAAAATATATATTTCATCTTAATAAATACTTAAAATTATGGCTATTAAAGTTTCAAAAAGAAAATATTTTAAATAAAAAAAGGTAATTATTAAAATGTTGAATCAATCTGCATTGATAGTATTTTAAGAACACGAAGGTTTTGATATTAATAACTTATTTATATTTTAAGCAAACTCTTCATTTGTTTGTCTCTTTTGTAATCTTCCAGCACCTATTCCCACTTGTTACATGCCTGCTGTGTGTTAGTCAAAAACAGTTTTTCCTCAACAACTGGCACTATTTCCTGTCAATGTGCCTGTCACAGCTGAAAAACAGGGATGTCAAAATGTCCCGTGTTGCCCTCGAGTCTCTCTACAGGTTGCTCTGGTAAATATCTTTATGATTCTGTATCAGAAACAATTCTTGTGTGATGTTATTTTTCTATGAAATTGATCAAAGCAGCAGTTTTTTTTATATTTGGTGACTTTGTAGCAGCAACTAGTTTGTGGTAAATTTATAAAGTAAAAATGGTTTAGAAATCTCACCCCGCCTCATTTTTTAATATCAATTATGTAAATAAAATTAATGTGGTTTTTGTTAAGAAATAGAGAAACTGATGAAATTTGATATTTTGCTTAATTGCATATTTTTAGTTTATTGTTAATGTGTTCCATATTTCAGTCAAACATTTAAAAGTTCTGTTTTTTCATATCTGTAGGGTGTACATGGTTCGCATTAAGTGTGAGAGTAACACTGCAACCCAGAGCAGACTGCAGAGCATCGTTAACAGCCTCTTTCCCAAAGGCTCTAAACTGGTCACTCCCAAAGATATGCCTTTGAACATCTTTGTCAAAATCATACAGTTTATTGCCAAAGTAAGACAACTGGCGGGCCAAATATCTTTCCGTTCATCTTAAAAACCTTTTAAATGTTATTGAGTTTTCCTTGTTATTTTTCTATTCTGTAAATAGTTTATGATCCCAATCAATTTCTTAATATTTTTCTTTATTTCACAGGAAAGGTTGGATTTTGCAGTGAAAGATATCATTTTTGATCTCTTATGTGTAGGGCGAAACAATAAATTTTTGACACCAGAGGTATTTTTTGAATGTATAAAATTATACTCACTTCATTTAAAAGAGATATTCTTATTTCTCATGGTCTTGTGTTTAAAAAGGCTTTAAAATACTTTAAAACAATATTACAATTGATTTTAAAGTATTAGTTTCTGAAAATATCAAAAGTTATTCATCAGCCTGCTAACTTATTGGCTAATTAAAAAGACTTTTAAATAAAATGGATGTGCTCTTCTCAGAATTTCAAATCACTATTATTTTCTTTCCACAGCGTATGAGCATTGGCCTTCGTGCCTTCCTTGTCATTGCTGACAGTCTTCAACAGAAAGATGGAGATCCTCCCATGCCTCAGTCCACATCTTCTTTACCATCTGGGAGCACTGTAAGCACAATTTAATCCCTTTAAAATCACTTTTTAAAGAAATCTTTTTAAATCGCATAATTTTTATATTATTTTATAAATTAAAAATTTTTAAATATAAACATCCAGAATAATTTATGTTTGATGATACTTGATGTTACGGACCAGGAAGCAAGTTATTTTTCCAAAAATAGATAACTAGTCAAATTTGAATGACGGGTAATCAAATCTAAAGTTGGTGGCTATTTCTTAGACGTTTTGTTATATGCATGTCAGTTACAATCAAAGTGGCTTTAGTGCTCAATTCATGGACCACACCACTGCATGCTACAGGATTTTAAATGTACATGACCAACTCGCTGTCCTTAAATGTGATTAAGCTAAGGGGGTCTTCTACAATTTGAGTTGAGGTTAGTTTCAATATTCCCTTATGCTTGAAGCTTTCGAGCTTGTAGTCAAAGATCAGCTTAAATAAACAGAATTTATGTTTTTATGGAGGCCAAATTTTTTAAAGAAATGATGCTAGCAACTGTGGTAAGAATTTATTAATTCAAAATTCTTTTTCCTTTAGGTGAGAGTGAAGAAAACTTTCCTCAACAAAATGCTATCAGACACCACAGCGAAATCAATTGGTCTGGCTCCCTACTACCCTTATATACTGAAAACATTTGACTCTATTTTGAGAGCTCTTGATCTTCAAGTTGGCAGATCGCTCTTAATGACCAAATCAGAAAATGCCAACAAAGAACCGGAGGAAATGATTACGTAGGTTAATCCCCATCCAATATGTGACACCTCATATTTTAATTTAACCTGCTTATTTCTTTTTAATTTCCCCACACATTATTATTATGTTAACCCTATAACTTTCATAATGGTCGATCATCTGCCATTAAACCCCTTTCTGCTAGCAAAATTGTCATTAAATATGCAAATGGTTAAATATATATTGGTTAAGGGGAAATAATTCTATATAAATTATTTTACTTCCTATTTCCGATTCTATCTGTGTTAACAAAATTTGATCAGGGATTTTTTTTTGGTCAATTTGCTAAAAAAATATTAATGTCTGATGCTGTAGAGGATGCCCTATAGATTGCAAAATCAACACAGAAATAATAATTTCAGAGATATTCCACGTGCTAGTAATGACAGTCTTAGCTCTATCAGTGATGTTGACATATGAGACCGATAATGACAATTTTAGCATTAAGCTTAGTCATATTCCTTTGGGAAAGAGTGGAAAAGACAAAAATTGGATTACAAATATCTACCCTAAAGAGATTAAAGACATTTTTGTTTGTGTATGTTCTGGAATATTATTTAATAAAGAATAGACTTAATAAGTTCATATCAAACGGAATCTTTGAACTCATTTTGTGTCTTCCCCCTTGTATTTTGTAAGACAGAAAGTTGAAGGTGGTGAATGAAAAAAATTCAACAACAATTAAAATTTTTTAATATAAGTACCCATAACTTGAAATTTTTTGAAAGAATATTGCTTCTAGTATATACAAAAACTTGATGTTATGAAAGGTTGAACAATTTATGTGGTATTAGGTTGGGTTGAAATGAAAAGTTGAGTAGTAAAATTTTACGCACTCTGTAAAGGTCAAACTCAGCATACGTAACATAAAAAAATTCCATAAGATACCTTGTTCAATTTACTGTCAGAAATTATATACTTGTAAGGGTCTCTGAATTCAATTGGTTTGGGATTTTGTCATTTTTGACAAGCATATGAAAATATTAAAAATGGCTTGACACTAAAGAAAAATGCACTTGACATAGATACAGAAGTTTAAGTAAATTTAAAGCTATAAGTGTATTAATTTTTGTGTTGAATCAACAAAGTGATAGATGAATAATCAAATTTTGGAAGGTGACATTTTTTATGTCATTGCTGTGACATGTAATGTAACAATTTGCAATTTTTCAGTTTTAAATAAAATAAAAATTCTTTACAGATTATACCTAAATGTCTTGTCTATTTATCCCATCCCCCATCACAGAGGAGACAGAAAACCTAAGCTGGACTTATTCCGTACTTGTATCGCCGCTATTCCCCGCCTCATTCCAGATGGCATGACACCTCCAGAGCTTGTGGAACTCATAACAAGACTCACTGTGCATGTGGATGAGGAATTGAAAGGGTGAGCAATTCTCTTCAAAATAGAAATAGCATCCTTAACCTTTCCAGCACCTGGCGCGTCTTTTTGATGTGACCTTCTTTTTCCCTGTGACCTAAGAGCGTCGTTTTCCACCAACCAAATTTTTTCTCTGTGGCCCAAACGCGTCTATTTGCCACATGTTGGGATTAGATGATTCTGATGCTGATGAGGAGGAGGGCGATGAAATTGCTGAAGGAAATAGGCCTACTATGGCTCAAAATTTGGGCCTACAGGAGCCTATAGGTTTGACAGGTCTTAGACCTAGTGCCAACGTAGATATAGATGAAGATTGACTGGAGTAAGAGCGGCTGGGCACTGTGCTGGCCACACAATTCCTTAGTGCGCCATTGCCAATACAAAACACATTAGTATTTTTAACGTCCTTATCCATTTCTGAACAGATAATTCTTTTCATGTTATTATCAATTGTTTAAAATAAAAAAGTTACAAAATAATTTGCAACCGTATCACATTTTGGCTCATTCCAAAATAATGTCTAGGCCACAGGGAATAGTTAGCAAAATAATAGCAGGTACTGAGGCTATACATAGCAAAAAAGTAGGTCAGTGCTAGAAGGGTTAACATAAGGCCATTAATTCAAAAAATTGGGTCATTCTTTTTATGAATCTATACTCCAAGCCCACCCTTGCCTGGCATGTTTTTATAGACCTATCAGTTGCTCCTTTAGGATCAGTGCTGTTCAAGTTTGGTACAGAAGAACTAATCTGAAACTTATTTCTATCAGATGTAACAACTCTCTCTCTCTCTCTCTCTCTCTCTTTCTTTCTCTCTCTCTTTCTTTCTCTCTCTCTCTCTCTCTCTCAATAAGGTGGCATGGTCCTGAATTTTTTATTAGTCTATTCTCCAAGCCCACCTTGCCTGGCATGTTTTGTAATAGACCTATCAGTTGTTCCTTTAGGATCACTACTGTTCAAGTTTGGTACAGAAGAACTTATCTGAAACTTAATTCTAACAAATATAACAACTAGCTCTGGAATCTCTTCTGCATCTCTGTGAAAAAATCATAAACTCAATGATGTTTGCTAAAATAAATTAATATAAAAAAGATTAAAGTGAAGCTATAGCCTTATTTATAACTTATCATTCACTTTAGAAAGAAAATTATAATTTATATAAATTCAATCACTAACAGGATAACTTATAATTTAATTATATAGTTAAATAGCTATAACTTGCCTGAACTAAAAATGTAATAAATTTTTAAAAATCTGTCATCAGGTTAGCCTTCCAGGCCCTACAGAATCTGATGTCTGAATCTCCAGTATGGAGAGAACATGTTATTCATGGTAAGTAGTTCAAACCGTCTACACTTAGCTGTTGCACATCAAAATAAAACAATGTACAGTGTGAGCTTCTATTTATTTGGGTATTTTAAAAAAAATTTTTGATGTCTATGGGCAACTTTCTTATCTGCGCGTGCCAGCTTTTTGTCTTTGTTACCTAAGATAAGGAACTTTGATAACTACAAGCTATTTTAATATGATAGCTGTTGTAACCACTTCTAGTTTTCCCTTCTACTGCTGTAACCATTTGTTTAAACCACTTCTAGTTTTCCCTTCTACTGCTGTAACCATTTGTTTAAACCAGTTCTAGTTTTCCCTTCTACTGCTGTAACCATTTGCTTAAACCAGTGCTTGATTTTCCTTGTATAATAATAATAATAATAAAGTTCATTTCAAAAACACGCTTCATCCCCAAAGGCTCGAAGCGCGGTACAAAGTCAACAAAAAACAAATCTATAATTCACCACATTTAAAACAAACGCAACTCTACAAAAACTAATTACAAGCATACAATGTCAAAGTCTTTCTAGCCATTTCAACCATAAGCAACACAGCCATTATGCATTAACTGGAAAATAAGGTAGACAATCATCCCAGAAGGTGTTTGCGAAATAGATGTGTCTTTAAATCGGTTTTAAAGGACTCCAGTGTCTGGTTATTTCTGAGATCGACAGGAAGGGTGTTCCAAATTGTTGGACCAGCAAATGCGAAAGTGCGCTTTCCGTAAGTCTCAAGGCAAACACGTGGTGTCAAGAGTTTGCCACTATCGGATGAGCGGAGCTCTCTAGTGGGTACATAAGGCGTCAGCAGCTCTTTCAGATAGGACGGCACCAGGACATGTAAGCAGCTGTAGCACAAAGTTGCGATTTTGTACTCTATGCGAGTACGCACCGGCAACCAGTGCAACTCTCTCAGAAGTGTTTTTGCATGGTCGAACTTGCGTTTGCTGAGAACAATGCGAGCCGCATTATTCTGTGCTATTTGAATTTTATCCAGGAGCGTAGCTGGAAGATCCACCATGAGAGCATTGCAATAGTCCATGCGTGATAGCACAAATGCAGACATCAGCCTCTTTGTTGCATCAATTGTTAGGAAGGGCCTGATGTGACTAGTCCTGCGCAGCTCCAGAAAAATCGCCTTGCATAGCATGTTAATATGACTTTCAAAAGTTAGTCTTCTATCTAGGTAGACACCCAGGTACCGCACTGTTTGAGCTAACTCAATACGCACACCTGAGAGAGTAATGGATGTCATGTTATTTGCAGATTTTTGCTTCTGACCAAACCAGTTCTAGTTTTCCCTTGTACTGTTGTAACCATTTGCTTAAACCAGTACTTGATTTCCCTTGTACTGCTGTAACCATTTGTTTAAACTAGTGCTTGATTTCCCTTGTACTGTTGTAATCATTTGCTTACACCAGTGCTTGATTTCCCTTGTACTGTTGTAACCATTTGTTTAAACCAGTGCTTGATTTCCCTTGTACTGCTGTAATCATTTGCTTACACCAGTGCTTGATTTCCCTTGTACTGTTGTAACCATTTGTTTAAACCAGTGCTTGATTTCCCTTGTACTGCTGTAATCATTTGCTTACACCAGTGCTTGATTTCCCTTGTACTGTTGTAACCATTTGTTTAAACCAGTGCTTGATTTCCCTTGTACTGCTGTAATCATTTGCTTACACCAGTGCTTGATTTCCCTTGTACTGTTGTAACCATTTGTTTAAACCAGTGCTTGATTTCCCTTGTACTGCTGTAATCATTTGCTTACACCAGTGCTTGATTTCCCTTGTACTGCTGTAATCATTTGCTTACACCAGTGCTTGATTTCCATTGTACTGTTGTAACCATTTGTTTAAACCAGTGCTTGATATCCCTTGTACTGCTGTAACCATTTGCTTAAACAAATGCTTGTGTTCCCTTCTACCTCAGGCTTTGTTCAGTTTATTCAGAAAGATATCAGTGACACCAAACCAGGACTTTTAGACAGTACACTTAGGCTTTTGTCACAATTGATGGTACAGTGGAGGTCCACCATGATGATGGCTGGAGCCAACCAGCAGGCCGTGAAGGTAACACTGAGTCCTCTTAGTTTGATTACAAATAGATACATTAGTTTCAAACACAGTGCAATAAAGAGCTGATTCCATTTTGTCTGTGCCGTTGCAAATTTTACCTATCTAATTATAAGACTTTTGTCACAACTAATGAATGGTACAGTGGAAATCGACCATGACGATAAGGGCTGGAGCCAACCAACAGGCTCTGAATGTAGCAATCAAGTCCTGTTAGTTTGCATAGACTTAGATTTGTGTGTTTAAACACGGTGCAATAGAGAGCTGATTCCATTTGGTCATTACCATTATAAGATTATTATAAGAGGATTGGACTGTGATAAAGAGTTTTAGCATATTAATGATCAACCTATATTGTTTTATTGACACAAACTCTTTGTGTCTCATTAATCAAGTTTTGATTATTAACTTTGGCATTAAACCTTGGGACATAGCATCACCTTTGTTGAGCAGTGAAAAATCCACTAAATCATGAAAGTATGTGATTTTTGTGCCACTAGTTTGTTCCAGCTGATGTTGATTCCTGTTTTGTGTGTGTTTCTCAGGATCCTGCTCATGCACACCCTAATGTAGATGTGTTACATGAAGTTGAGGGTCTGTGTCTGGTTATGATGTGTAGCTGTCGTGTTGTTACCAGAAGACTTGCTCTGCATCTGCTGAAAGAAGTCAGAAATATTTTCAACATGTACCCAGATGATCAGGTATATCGCGTTTAGCTGCTTGGCTCAAGAAATTTTTTGCGCTCTTGTAACAAATTTATTTGTCGGCGAAATATCCAGTTCAATTACAAACTTGTCAAGATTAGAAATTGATTCATGAAAACATTCTTGTCATCCTTTTCATTTTTTTATCTGCTCCCTCCTTCCCGAAGGGGTAATAAGGGGAGAGACTGCAATCAGGTTAGTACAAAATAAAATGAGTAAAACAGAGTAGGGTTAAACCTGAAAAAATAAATGCAACAAAACAGCGAATGTGTCGGCAGAAAGTCTTCGTCAGGGAACAAAACAACAGAAAAAACTGTATAAAAATAAAAATAAGAAATAGCACTTAGCTGGTAAGTAGTATCTGCCCGAAGGCAAGACTACCGAACAACATTTTTCTTTTGCATTGCTTCAGATTAATGTTAGCAGTTTGTTGGAAGTGATCGACAAGTCCTGCCCGGCTGTGTTGGAAAAATTGATGCCCTTGTTACCACCATCAGAAAAAGTATTTTCATTGTTTTGTTCACCAACATTTTAAAAACAGTTTTTGTATCATTCTAAATCTTTAAGCCGGTAACTTTCTGTTTAATTCCTATCGAGTTATCAATTAAAAAAAACCCAACCACTTCAATTCAAATTCTTCTTCATTATCCTGACAAGCCAAGTTGATTTGTTTGATCCCACTTTCATTGCCATATTTTGAATAGCCTGTTTTTTTTTCTCCGTAAAATTCTATAACTGAAAACAATAGTCATCTTGAAGATATTTTGAGAAACTAGTTAATGTTTACCTACTTTTGTTTGATAATAAATTTTCTTCAAAGAATACCATTGATATATATATTTCCTTGTCCAGCCTATTCTGTTAACCCTGCCAACTATTGACCTGGCTTGGGTTGTGGACAGGGCCGTGACCCTCTGGCTGCCAGCAGGCGGCGGCAGCATGCAGGATGGCAACCAGATCAATTACAGCTTCCACAGAGTGGACATGTGGATTCGCTGTGTTGCGGAGTTCGCTTCCAGGGAGCACGCTCAGCACTCATGCCCGCACGCAGTGGGCCATGCTTGGCCAATAGTCTTCACAAGACTCAATGCCCTGTTTCCTTTGGTGGATCCCAGGTGATTTACCCTGAAACATAATCTTCTGTCAACACATGGATTGAATAAACTTTTTAAAAATAACAGATGGTTATTTTGTTGACAGTAGGACTATTATATAATTTAAAATAGATTTATTAATTATTATTTCTATAAAAAAATCATAACCACAAGTTTTTAAAATAATTTTTGTTACAAATTCCAAGTCTTCATCCTCAGTTCATTTTAAAATTGATACAGAACTACTTTTATTTGGGCTTCAGTGAGAATGTAAGGGGGTTACAATTATTTTTTTTCTCTGACAGTGCTCAGGCTGAACCAACAAGAGCCTCCTCCATCCTACGTTCCAGCAAGAAAGGCACTTCAGAGAAAGATGTCCACATGCAGCTGTGGCAGAATTATGTCATCCTCGCCTGTACCATAGCAATGCACAGCGCCGGGCTTCCCCAGAGGTGTTCTTCTCCAGAACTGGGGTCAGTCTTTTATTGAAATTGAAGACCAGGAAATTATTTCTACCACCATAAATGTTTCAGTAATTAAGATGTTGAGCAATTATTTACAGAGAGGAAAGAGGCCACAGTAAAATATTGTTTTGCTTATCAAACATGTTTTTTGTTACTTCTTTGCTTCTGTACAATTTAATTCTGTTTGGCCCTTGCCACCAACAGTGTGGCATCATCACCAGAATCCACTTCAGACAAGTCTCCCACAGTTCAAGCCTGCACCGCTACCGGCTTGTTCCAGCGCCTGGTCCCCTTGATGAGGTGTGACAGCTCTGACTTGAGAGACACTATTGTCAATGGCCTAGGATATTGTAATCCAGCTGTTTTCAAGCAAGTTTCTAATGATTTTAAAAAAAATATTTATTGTCATGTTGTTTTAGATCCTTAATTTTAGATACAGTATCATTAAAATTTAAGTTGATAGAATTGTTAAAAAATTAGAAGCCCTAAAGGTTTAAAATTAAATAGTTATTTCATTGATTTAAATGTAAGATTTACCTTGCTCTATTTTGATGCTGATGAAAAAAGCAGTCATTCTGTGAAGTTAGTAGTTTATGTTTTGCCAAGTAGGTGTGTATTTTAATGTGATGTGGGTAAGGTGATCCATTATCTTACATGAAAATAAATTTAATGAGCTGTTGCAAAAAAAACTCATTTCAGCATGAGTGTGCATTGAAACCAGTTTAAAGTATTCATATGAATAAAACAGTACAGAAATGTGTCATTCTCCTAATTTGATATGATGTGTTTTATAGAGAACTGGCAGAGGAGCTGCTTCCTTTCCTAAAAGAAGCTATTGACAAGAAACAAGACAACTTAAGGAGGAGGAGAAAGCGAGACATTCTCAGGGTTCAACTTGCTCACATTTTTGAGCTCATGGCGGAAAACAAGGCATTTGCCCAGAAGTACGCAACGAGAGCATTTGTTATCGTGTTTATTCCAAGAGAGATGTTATATTCAGAGTTATGTTTTATTTAATTTCATGCATTGGCTTGTCTAGTATGGTAATGTATGTTTTGAAAGTTATAAAGACCAGCTCCAAATAAGTTATTTAAAGTATGATCCATCCATACATTACTGGATCTATAGGTCATACCCGTTTCATTTAATGTTAACTTGATTTACAATACAGCCTCTGTCCCTTTTTACTTCTTCAGTGAGTCAGGAATCATTGACACTGATACAGGCTCTCTTACGTCCATGTTTGTTGACTATATTGATGGAGCTCGTCAGTATTTGGAGGGTGAAAATGACAGGGATTTACCCATCTTGCAAGAAATAAGATTACATTTCAGTGGGTTTATCCAACATCTGATTTGCAATACCCCAAGTAAGACAGTTTTTAACAAAATAGCTACTGAGCTGTAGAGCTTTGCTTTGTGAGATTTTCTTAATCTTTTAAAAATGATTGTGTAAATATAAATTTGATTTTGTTTAATAGATTTTGAATTTCAAGATACGTTGAAAAATGTTTTTAAACAAAATCTTATACTAAGTCATAATTTGCTTTAGGTTCAATGTATCTGAAAAATTAAAATGAGTTTTCCTAAAACTGATTATGTGAATTGATTAAAAACATTAAAAACTCCCTCTCATCAGTGGACTACCGAAAGAACTTGCTGTCTAGAGATCTACGTTACAGTCTTTTTCACCTGTTTGCCAATTGGAGTGGTCACTTTAATCCAACCTTCGGGCCAGGGGATAAAAGGTAATAGCTCTTTTTTTTAACATAAATAAGGCACATGACCTCTACTTATCAAATAATAATGATGTAAAGATGAAATGAAGATTTAAATACATTTTTAAAAAGAGCAGGACCGAGGAACTTAATAATAAAAAAGAATCTTACTGTCATTGTAAAGGCACAACAAAGAAGAGTCATGGAATGAACAGGAGATCTCAGCTGTTCGTGCCATGTCTGCTGTGCTGTGCTGTGGGAAGGTGTTTGACCCCAGTGGCTTGAATGATGATGGATACATTTACCACTGGCTTGACACTCTCTTAAGTTCTCAAGATGAAAAGGTGAGTCAAGTCTTACTTTTAACATGACATCAGAATCTCATGAACATGACTGTGCTGCAAGAATCATAGTATCTTTTCTTTTTGTTATATTCTAAGTGCTACTTGATTCTGAGCTTTCGTTTTATCAAATTAAACATTTTTTAAAATCCTTATTTTTTTGGCACTGTTCATTCCTTTTCCACTTTCTCATAAAAATGAAAAACGATCTGACTTTTGCATCATCATTCCCCCAAATCATTTGTTGCATATAAACGTTTTCATTCTCTTCAATGGTTCAAGCCTAATTTTTGCATTCATTAAAAAAGTAACATTAGATCAGCATCACATGATATGGAACCTCAATTCACACTATACTAAAGAAGTAATTCATTTATTCATCATTGTACAGCTGAAATTCTCATAACATCTGTTTTCATAAAAATATGTGTTTTCCTCTCAAGTGCACAGTTGTGCAAATCTGTTAGTGACTTACCACATAGCCATTAAATATATTTTTAAACACATGCTCTTCTCTGATGCAAACTAGATGAAATCAAAGGTAAGCGGGCATGCAAGCTGAATTTACATTTTGGCAATGCTAAAAAAAAAAGAAAAGTTTTTTCTTCTTGTTTTGTTTTCTTCATCAGGCAAATCCAGTCTGATGATGGTTTATATTCTTAACTTGTTTCATGTTTGCTGCCTGGCCGATTAAACAAAAATACTCCTTTTATTTTTTATTTTTACTGATTGGTTCCCTTTTCTCTATGTAACTTAATTTAAGGACTCATCAACTGATTGGCTTTTAAATATCTCACTATAAAAAATATTTCAAAATATTCATTTAGATTTGTTATATTTTCTTCTGTTTTATTACCCACTAGTTATATATTTAAGTACAGGGGCAGTGTCAATTTATTATATGTATGTGATATGAAGGAAAAAATATATATTTAAAAAAAAAAAATGGAAATTAGATGCACCTTTTGCTTTCAAACTTTTAATGCTACTTTCACTTATATATTCCTGATAAATATATTCACATATTTCATAATTAAAAAAAAAAGCACTTGTACTAGTTGTAACCATTTCATAAACCCGATTTTATTATGCGTTCACAAAAATAAAAAATTTGCATTTCATATCAGCTCACAAAAGTGTATGCTCTACATTTTATCCTGTAGGGAATTAAAGAAGCTCACTCTCAAACAACTATGAGCACAGATAGAACTATGCAGTATAAATGATATGTAATGTTTAAAGTAATTAATTTAGAGTTCATGGGAGGTTCAATTTTGCTGAAATTACTGAGACAAACAGTCACTGTTTTCAAATGATTCCTACTTTAAAATATGCATAGTTTGTTCCTCTTCCATTTCATAAGCATGTCCAGCTTATGCCTTGCAAAAAGAAGTTAAAAAAATATAACTTTCCCAGTTTTATAAATAATGATGGGAGTTAATTGTTGCAAGGCTCAGCTTGTAATTTATTTACAAAATGCATGGGATTAAATGAAACCATATCTGCCATCTACAGTGATCTCTGGGTTATGATACTGATCATTTAGGTTCACAATTACATTAACTGAAAAGAAGTGAATACTTCCACAGTTCTGCGTATGAACAGGTTTTTATTTCTTTTTTTATTCATTATTCACATTAGTTTGTTTTTGTCGCTACCATACATACATTTTTGTTAAAGAAGTCGACAAAGAAATTGAATCCCTTGAAGAAAAAAAAGGATGTGGTTTCAATATTAGAAATATTCCATCTCAATGTTCTACCTCCTTCCCTGAATGTCCAACACAAAAAAAGCAATGTTTGTTGTTAGTTACTAAGTTAGAGTCACCTATTAAATGGATTTTGTCAGTGGAGTGAAATCATGTAGAATTAAAAAAACAAGTTAAGTTATTGTCCAATTGAAAATGAAAAAAAGCTAATTTCAGTGACAAGGCCAGATGGTTATGTTTGAATGTTGAAATGAAAATTAATTTCTAGAAATTATTTTAAAATCTTTAAATTCAATATGTGGTTGATTTTTAGGTAAGTACAAAGTGCTGCTTTAAAAAACTGCCACACTGATTTTAAAAACCTGTATTTAAGGATAATAATGGCTATTAATAGGTAAAATAAATTAAATTCTCGTATAAGACCTAATTTACTTTAAAAAAACCAATGTTAATTACAGATATAAAACTTTTGTATCTGAAATAATATTTATTGAAATGCTAATGTAGCACAATGAATCATAAAGAATTAACCAGTCTAGAATAACAAGATTAAGAGAAAAAAAAAAAAAAAAATTCGGCATAGTATTTTAAAAACATAAACCATTTCTTAATATCAATTAAATAGAGATAATTGAAATGCTAAAGTAGCACAATGAATAAAAAAAAATTAACCAATCTAGAATAACAAAAATAAAAAAAAAAAAAAAAAAAAAATTCGGCATAGTATTTTAAAAACATAAACCATTTCTTAATATCAATTAAATAGAGATAAATTGTATTCTTATCTAGATTTAATTATTTTTTTCTGAAGTTCTACTCATTTAGTTAAGTAAAGGAGAAGTTCTAACCAATACATTGTATTTATTTTTTAACTCAATGAAATTTCTCCCCACTGACATATTTAAAAAAATAATAACCTTAAGATTTTATTAGTTATTAGGGCATTGCTGTGGAAACTGTTGTGAAAGAAATTAGAGTAGGGATGTTTGATTTCATTGACTTCTCTGTTGTGGTTATTTCCTATTGTGTTAGTGAGAATTCTTGATTAATTTCATAGTCAGACTTGGGAAGAAAATAGAACCACAATTAATATGGTGCACCAAGGGAAAGGAAGCACTAATGGGACTATCAATAATGTTATGAAACCTTTTATATATTGCATATATTCCCCAGTAAATATGGAAATAAATATATAGCCTCTCCCTCTTATCATAAGCTTTACAAATAATTTTTTTTTTAGAAAACCATCTTCCCCACACCCACCCCCCCCCAGAAAAACAACATTAAATCAATAGTAAAAGAATTAAAGACTATAAAATGATACTCTTTATTACCACTGGAAACATGAAAATAATATTAGGACAATTATAATATACCACATTTATGTGAATAAATTCATAGTTATTTCAACCTTCACCTTCTTTGCTTAATGGAAATAAATTAAATATAAACACACTTTAATTTTGTATTTATTCATTACTTAATTATAATTTTATCTCATGTGAAGAGCCACAAGATAGCTGCCATAATGGTTGTACAATACTGTAAATATTATAAAACCAGATGCCTCCCTTTGAATAAAGGTTTAACATATCTTCTTCTATGACGGGCTTAATTAAATCTTACACTAATTTGTGCAAGTTCTGTGTTGTACTGAAAAACTCTTAATTTTCTATGCTCAATCAGATCTATGAACTGGCCAAGGAAACTGTATTTTTACTGCTGGACTTCAACTCAGAGACTCAAGGTCTCCTGGACTGGGTGATTGACAGATGCTATACTGGACACAACGAGGTAGCTGATGGGTGCTTTAATGCCCTGGCAGCTGTTTTTCAAACTCGGTAACAACTCAACATTATTGTTTAATTCATTATTATTCAGAAATCTTTTCATTAAATACCTGCTAAACAAATTTACCTCGTACACACCAGTGACTTTGGTGTGAAACTTTATCTAGATAATCTTTGGACTAATGAAATAAATTCATGATTTAAAATTTTTTTTGTAATGTTAAAAGAATAACCCTGGAATTATAAGAAAATTTGAACATTGGAAATTAAAACACATGCATTTACTACTTCCAGAGAATACCCTTGTGACCATGTTGCCATGCTAAATTTGGCTGTGCTAAATGTTGGTAGTCCAAGAATGTCAACTCATGAAACAGCTATTCAGCTGTTACATCTGCTAGACCTCAGGTAATTAACTCAGTTTTTAATATTTTTGAATGTAAAAAACTCATTTTTGCATAGAGAAAATATTATTTGATACATTTTTTTTGTCTGCCAATTTAAGTGTACTGATATATGTCTTAAGTATAGATGGAAAAGCTCCAATATTATAAAGTGATTTAAAGAACATTTAATACTGTACCGGTATGGAAGAATTCGTAACAATACATGGAAAGAAAGACCACCAGTGACATCTGTAGTGGTGGTGGGGTTAGGAAGCATATAATTCATAGCAGGAAAAACTGCTAACCCATCAGAGAAACTTGGCATTTGGACAATAAATATGTATTTATTTTTGGGACATCTGCTGAGTTAACATGGATGATTGAGAACTGGAGATCACAATCATAGGACGTGGTAGGGGTCGATGTCATTGGGAAGTCAAAAGTATTTTGTTTTTTTATAAAATGTCCATGAAGACACCAAGAGGAAATTTGTATGAGTAATAGAACAAGCTAGATCAGATCACTGAAGACCAAATGGAAAGATAGCTGAGGGGCAGTTTTGAGAATTTAGGGACAGTTGCAATAACTTCAGGGATCTAGGTGGGAGTAGAAATTAGATGCAAGCCAGGGTAATTTTTTGTGGGTATTCCTTTTTGAGAACTGAGGAAGAGAAAGAAACTGCAAGGAATAATACCCATTGGAGAGAACATGGGATATATGAAAAAAGATAGTTGAGTTAAGAATTGCATTAGAGAGCCATGAATTAAATAGAGAAGCAAGCTAAAATCAGTGTTGTCTTGATTGCTTTATGATAACTGGTTTTCTATAGAGTTTGTGCACACTTGCATTAAAAAGAAGATTCCCTTCAATTCACAAGTCCATCTCCCCTGGATACAGATAAATTTGTATCTACCAGCTACATTTTCAATAACTCATACTTTGTATGATAATTGTAATAGTTGTAAATCTAAGGCACTAAAGATGTTTGCTTTAATAAGAAGACTGTAAAGATGAATTATTTTACAGAACATCACTAACCTTACAAATAACAGGAATCAGCTTGAGAAAAGCATCATGATTTTAACAGGCACTTTTGAAAATCCTTTTCAGTTACTAACATTTTATTTGAATCAGGTTTTTCCAAGATTCTCCAGTGTTCAGAGAGGCATCAGAAGAATCCAGCCCCACAGTGGCAGCCCTCAATGACACGTTACTTGCCGTCTCCTACTGCAACTCACAGATTTTTATCTCAGACCAACTTGCCAGGATTCACACTGATTTGACCATGCCAATGTTTTCAGGTACACTCATTCACTGAAAAGTAATAATAAATTTAAACAATTTTTTTTTTTGAAGACAAAGTTTATTGGTTTTTAAAAGTCTTTACTTTACTGTTGGAAAAAGGTAATTTATAAAACTGGGCTACAGTTTTTTAGAAATAAAAAGGACCTTAATTAAGGAGCCTTAAGTAACAAATGCCTTACGCTTCCACCAACCAGAAATCACCCAGAGATTCCACACTGCTCGCCCCTCAGTGAGACAGACATTGTTGAAATATCTCCTGCCCTGGCTGCACAACATGGAACTGGTTGACCCTTCACTTCCTCAGACATCGCCGCTGGCCTCATTTTTAACTAGGCTGAGCGACGCCCAGTCTGATGTGTTCATGCCACCTCTCAAAGGTGAAGGCTGGGGCTCAACACAGGCCACAGAGATGGTGCTCAACAACCTGTTTTACATTACTGTTACGGTGAGCTGGATAGGATTTTGGTCTCTGTACCACACCAATGGCAATGGTTGTATAAATGTAACCCTATACAATTGTATGTTTTGAAGGAATTAGCTTTTTTTAAGTAAAAAAAATATACTTACTGACGTATCATGGTACACAGACTCCCGGTGCCCGTTGACATTTAGGTTTTTGTTTCATTTGTTCACATTTTGTATACGATTGTTCTTTTCAGAACAATTAGGACAGGTCAAGATTTAACCATTTTCTAAAGAAATATTTTCTTCCCATACACACAACCACTTATGTGCTATTGAAATTTTTTGAATAAAGTTTTCACTTTTAAAATGGTTTCAGTTTGGTGATGAACATCCACTGGAAATTGAAGCACTCTGGGCCGCCTTGGTCTCTTGCTGGCCATTTAACTTAAAAGTCATCATTAGATATCTGATCATTATAACTAACATAGCAGCTACTGATCTTTTGCCCTATGTGAGTTTGTATTTAATATTCATTCACCACTAAGAAACGCTGAAAAGTTTTGAAGCACAATATTCCTATCGTTTATTACGATAATTTTGCACTTTTTTCCCCCTTCATATCTAAATAACGAAATTATCCTTTTCTGTAAATATAGAGCTGTGAAGAGTGTGCCTTTAAATAAATCTACCTTACTTACTTTCATCCTGGCCCATCTGTTAAATTCTACCCCTAGACAAAAATGTTAAAAATCGTATTACAAAGATTGACTATTCATCTTCTTTATTAAGGCCTTACGAAAAAATTATATTAAATTACAAAATAAATTGTTTTGGCCATTGAATTTAAATGAGATACTTTTCACTGTACTTATCACTTGCGATAGAACTGTACTTATCCCTTGACATATCACGGTACTTGTCCCATGACTCACTGTGCTTATCGTTGTACTTGTCTGTCTCAGGCCAAACGAGTTGTCACCTACCTGGGCAGAGCCAAACCTGAGAAGCTGGTGGATGAATTAATGAATGAGCTTCAGGTAATGTTCTGCTGATACAAACAAATGTACTCCCATCTCTATACTTAGAGGCTTACATTAATTAGCTTAGTTGAAAGTTTGCGTGTCTTATTAAATCAACTGAATAAATAGGTGCTTGTAACGGATATTTTTGGCTATGAGATCTTTAAGTAGGAAATGAATTTTGCTTTTAACCCTCTTGAGATGGAACCTGTTAGGACTGTCTTTGCCAAAAAGATGCTGCAGCCCTTATCACAAGCCCTTCACTTACTTTGCAAAAAAAATTATAAAAAATAAACTGATTACTTTACAAATATAAAACTATTTATATCCTTGTAGGGAATGGAATAAAATAGTAAGATCTTTATAAATCACACTGAAATATTAACATTTATGCTAATGAGATATTTTGATTTGCATAATTTATGCATGTAATTCTTTTCAAACATTTAAAATAAACATGTCTTACTTTAATAATTTTGTTAAATTTTATGATTGTTGACGTTTTAATAAGTACTAATCCATATTTGAATGAGATTCAATGTGAAAAACTGTGTAAAATGTTCCTCTGGGGCTGCTTATGCCTTTTGGCATATTTCAAGGTCACATATTTTTTAAAGCATTTAAAGGGATAAAAACACTATAAAATGACAACATACAATATCAATGGAAGCCGCCTTTAAAAAAAATGAGATGAAAAATGAGATGAGCATGAAATGGCAAGGCTTTTATTATTGGGCCGATAGATCAGTCTTTTGTCTTTTTCACCACTTTTTCAACACTCTGGGTAGATAGATCGGCCCAGCCATCTCATGAGGATTAAGTTATTGCCTATTTTTGTTATAGGAGCTTATAAAAATATCCCTCAATTTGAGTTAATAATAGTTATTAGTTAATTACTATAATTAGTTTTTATGTGATTTGTAACAGAAGTACCACTTTAATGTTTTGATGTCATCACGCAGACTGTAGAGACATTAAATGTGAACATAGAAAGAACACAGCCTCCCCCATACTACCGCCTGTCCAGCATCAAGAAAGTTGTGTCTGGAGCCAATGCAGCAGATGATGGGAAGCAGTTTAGTCCTCCCCCGGACTATCAAGAGAAGGGAATACTGCACACCAAGCGACACAGTGCCAATGAGGAGGTGCAACATGAAAGGTGGGCTGTCTTGATAGCATCACCATACAAAATTGCCATTAGCAGTTTCAACACACAAACTTGCCATTAATGGCATCACCATTAACTTGCTATAAATAGAATCACCATACAAACTTGCCATTCAAAGAATCACCATACAAACTTTCCATTCATAGAACTCTTATTGTAATAAATCAAGCTGTCATTAATCTTTTAAACAATGTCTATGTCATACCATATATTTAAACTGAGATTACTACAGATAAAATTCAAAACTCCATGTCTAACCTAAAGCGGTAACCAATCTTAATTCAGAGTAGCAGGTTTCTTAAAAATCTTGCAGTTAAGTAGGGTTTACTTATTCAAAATAACTGTGGCAAACAGTCAATGCCAACTTGTCTTCTTACTCTCCAGTACTCCAAGAACAAACTCCACAGCCTCCCTGAGGAGCATCAACAGCAACAGTACAGGATCAACAGCCGAACAGCCAGGTACACATCTTTTTTATTGGGGGTTGTGTTTTTCGAGGACTTTTATAATTTTCTATCAAATTTTTATTTTTGATCCAGGTCAAATGGATCAATCATTTTAATCTTCCCCCAACCACCATGGACAGGGGTTCAACTCTTATTTGTTCCCTAGGGGTTCAACTCTTATTTGTTCCCTAGGGGTTCAACTCTTATTTGTTCCCTAGGGGTTCAACTCTTATTTGTTCCCTAGGGGTTCAACTCTTATTTGTTCCCAAGGGGTTCAACTCTTATTTGTTCCCTAGGGGTTCAACTCTTATTTGTTCCCTAGGGGTTCAACTCTTATTTGTTCCCAAGGAGTTCAACTCTTATTTGTTCCCTGGCTTCAACTCTTATTTGTTCCCTAGGGGTTCAACTCTTATTTGTTCCCTAGGAGTTAAACTCTTATTTGTTCCTTAGGGTTTCAACTCTTATTTGTTCCCTAGTGTTGAACTCTTATTTGTTCCCTAGGGGTTCAACTCTTATTTGTTCCCTAGGGTTTCAACTCTTGTTTGTTCCCTAGGGGTTCAACTCTTATTTGTTCCCTAGGGGTTCAACTCTTATTTTTTCCATAGGGGTTCAACTCTTATTTGCTCCCTAGGGGTTCAACTCTTATTTGTTCCCTAGGGGTTCAACTCTTATTTGTTCCCTAGGGTTTCAACTCTTATTTGTTCCCTAGGGTTTCAACTCTTGTTTTTTCCCTAGGAATTCAACTCTTATTTGTTCCCTTGGGGTTCAACTCTAATTTGTTCCCTAGGGGTTCAACTCTTATTTGTTCCCTAGGGGTTCAACTCTTATTTGTTCCATAGGGGCTTAACTATTATTTGTTCCCTAGGGATTCAACTCTTATTTGTTTCCTAGGGGTTCAACTCTTATTTGTTCCCTAGTGGTTTAACTCTGATTTGTTCCCTAGGGGTTCAACTCTTATTTGTTCCCTAGGTGTTCAACTCTTATTTGTTCCCTAGGGGTTCAACTCTTATTTGTTTTCTAGGGGCTCAACTCTATTTGTTCCCTAGGGGCTCAACTAAGGGTTTAACTCTTATTTGTTCCCTAGGGGTTCAACTCTTATTTGTTCCCTAGGGGTTGAACTCTTATTTGTTCTCTAGGGGCTCAACTGTTATTTGTTCCCTAGGGGTTCAACTCTTATTTGTTCCCTAGGGGTTCAACTCTTATTTGTTCCCTAGGGTTTCAACTCTTATTTGTTCCCAAGGGGTTCAACTCTTATTTGTTCCCTAGGGGCTCAACTCTTATTTGTTCCCTAAAGGCTCAACTCTTATTTGTTCCCTAAGGGCTCAACTAGGGGTTCAACTCTAATTTGTTGCCTAGGGGTTCAACTCTTTTTTGTTCCCTAAGGTTTCAACTCTTATTTTTTCCCTAGGGGCTCAACTCTTATTTGTTCCCTCCTTCTTTTTACTATGCTGGCCTTTACTGGTGATTGTTTTAGTTAATGTCATTGAACTTTTAGCTGTGTTTTTCATATCAAGTCTCTCAACTAGAATTTGATAACAATTGAGTTTGGTCATTTAGTGCAGTTGTAAAACAATACTTATTAAATGATTTGCTTCCCAAATACCGATCTCCCCCTCCCCCTCCCATTAAAACCTGTTCTTTGAATTGACCTAGATTGACTAATTTGTTTGTCTAATTAGTATTATCTGTCAACAGATTGTGTAATTGATGATTTCAGTTTTTATTTCAGATGACGATGTCATTGGTGCTCCTCCCTCAAGAGCGGGTGTGGAGCTGCGGCGCAGTGAATCCCCCGCCCCCTACCCCCTCCCAATGCCTGCCTACGGGGGATATTATGCCCCGCTGAATGAATGTCTGCCTGAAAACTTTACTCCAACCCCTGGGTTTCACAGGTATCTTAAACTCCATTTCACATAATTCTTAATATTCCTGGATATGAACCCCAATCATTGGGGTAGGGGGGATTATTATAATATTATTGAGATACATATGATCATATTACAAAACTGAGATAGAAATGATTATAATTATAATATGATTGGGGTACATGTGATTATTATTATATGATGGGGGTAGAAGTGATTATAATATGATTGGGGAACATATGATTATTATTACAAAAGCGAGGTAGAAGTGATTATAATATGATTGGGGTACATGTGCTCATAATTAAATGTTTGTTGTCAGGGTCATATGTGAATTGGAAGTATAATTTTTTGAATGGTTGAAAATGGAACAACCTTTTCAAAATGTTAATTTTTTCTACAGTTGTGATCAGGTGTATCTGCCATTGGTACTCAACATATTTGCCATTGGTACTCAACATATTTGCCATTGGTACTCAAATGGTACTCAACATATTTGCCATTGATACTCAAAATATTTGCCATTGGTGCTCAACATATCTGCCATTGGTACTCAACATATCTGCCATTGGTACTCAATATATCTGCCATTGGTACTCAACATATTTGCCATTGGTACTCAACGTATTTGCCATTGGTACTCAACATATCTGCCATTGGTACGCAACATATCTGCCATGGGTCCTCAACATATTTGTCATTGGTACTCAACATATCTGCCATTGGTACTCAACATATCCGCAATCCATTATTCCCAATTTAAAGATCTTTTGTAATAAATGACTTACATTTAAATGCATTTTCATGTGTAAATAATCAGATGAAGATAAATATCACACTTTGCCTATCTTCAAATCCATATTTCTTGGCAAAATTTCAAAATCTTACATTAAAATAATAATCCAAGGACATGGGGCTTGTGAAGGACATGGGCTGGTGAAGGTCCTACTTGACATGTGCCCAGTGTCTCGACACAATCTGCTTTTAGCAATGGATCTTTCTACTTCCAATAATTCATACAAAGAAAGCCCTTTCCGTGTTTATTTTATCTACTTCATACGCTGCATATAATGATACAGAGTGAATGACTTAATCATGACTATTTTAAGTTAGCCACAAAAACAGCAAATAAAACTACTGGAACGTAAAAATTTGGGAATCAATGCCTCACAAACCTTAAGTTTCTGGTTGTTAGTTTTAAGTTGCAGGGTGCAGCAAACTCACCAAAAATGGTGAAATTGTCAAGAAATAGAGTAGTATTTAATTTACTTCATCATAAAGTAAAACCAAGGCAAGGGTCTTTCTGAAAAAAAAACAAAAACAACCACATGTATTTTGGCACCAGAGTGTAAATGAGTTTGAGAAGCACTGATTGAAAGCAATCTAACCAAAGTATAGTGCAGCTCTACCATAACTAATGTCAACAGTAGTACTGATAATCTTCTCTACAGGAGCAACATTGCCGTTATGTTCCTGTGCGACCTAGTTTTGGATGGCATGGAGGTGGACTGGTCGCCACATTTACCTCTGATGCTACATGTGATATTCCTAGGTAACTTTGTCACTGTCACTCTGTCCGATGTCTCCTGCTGTGTTGTTAAAAGTGATACAAATGATTTCAACTTGTTAGTGATATATTTTGTAGAAACAGGTCCTGCAGGACAACTGTTGCTAAGCTTAAGGGGAGTTTCAAATAGCCTTTGTCTCCATCAATCATAGAGATGTTCCACTCATCATTTGTTCCACCATCAGTCATAAAGATATTCCATTCATCATTTGTTCCACCATCAGTCATAAAGATATTCCACTCATCATTTGTTCCACCATCAGTCATAAAGATGTCCCACTCATCATTTGTTCCACTATCAGTCATAAAGATGTCCCACTCATCATTTGTTCCACTATCAGTCATAAAGATGTCCCACTCATCATTTGTTCCACCATCAGTCATAAAGATGTTCCACTCATCATTTGTTCCACCATCAGTCATAAAGATGTCCCACTCATTTGTTCCACCATCAGTCATAAAGATGTTCCACTCATCATTTGTTCCACTATCAGCAGTCATAGAGATGTCCCACTCATCATTTGTTCCACCATCAATCATAGAGATGTCCCACTCATCATTTGCTCCACTATCAGTCATAAGATATTCCACTCATCGTTTGTTCCACCATCAGTCATAAAGATTTTCCACTCATCATTTGTTCCACTATCAGTCATAGAGATGTCCCACTCATCATTTGTTCCACTATCAATCATAGAGATGTCCCACTCATCATTTGTTCCACCATCAATCATAGAGATTAGAGTCCGACCGAATTTCGGCTTCGGCGCCAAAAGTGGTCATTTTATCACTTTCTGCCAAGTTTCGGTTTCGGCCAAAACTGAAAGTTAACTTTCGGCTTAATTTCGGTTTCGGTTGAAAGAGAAAAGTTAACTTTTGTGTTTTTTTTCGGTTTCGGCCGAAATTGACTTAGACTTTCGGCCATCCGGCCGAAAGTGACAGAGTTTTTTGGTCATCTGATTCTCAGCAAAAGCGATATTTAACAACAAACTAAGCGACATTTAAGAACAAACTAAATTATCTTTAAGAACAAATTAAGCGATCTTTAAGAAAAAACTAAACGATCTTTAAAAACAAATGAAGTGATCTTTAAAAACAAATAAAGCGATCTTAAATAAAAAAATAAACCATTTTAAAGAAAAAATTAAGCGATTTTTAAGAACGAACTAAGTGATCTTTAAGAACAAAACAAATGATCTTTAATAGTAAACTAAATGATTTATAAGAATAAACTAAGCGATCTTTAACAGAAAACTAAATGTTCTTTAGGAACAAACTAAAAGATCTTTAACAACAAACTAATCGATCTTAAGGAACAAAATCAATTATCTATCAGAACAAACTAAGCGATCTTTATGAAAAAACTAAGCAATCTTCAACAACAAAATAAGCGATCTTTAAGAACAAACTAAACGATTTTTAATAACAAACTAAAAGATCTATAAAAACAAACTAAATAATCTTTAAGAACAAACTGAATGATCTTTAAGAACAACTAAGCGATATTTAAGAACAAAATAAATGATCTTTAAGAACAAACTTAGCCATCTTTATGAACAAATTAAGTGATCTAGAAATCCTAAACAGATGTTAAAGCGATAATTTTTTGTAAGTATGCTAGACATTTCATGAAGTGCTTAAGGGATAATGAGGAAGCAAAAAAATATTCACCAACTTTTATAGAATTTTCCTTCGTTGAACAGGTTTGGACCATTCCAGAGCTCTAGTGTATGAGCATTGTAAAAAGTTGCTCCAGAATCTCCTCCTTCTGGCAGCCTCACAAGAGCAGATTTCTGTGGCAACGTCACGTCTCCTGCTGTCTTACAGAAGTTCTGTTGCGGATACTTTGAAAGTCATATCAGAAGATCGAGATGCTCAGCTTACATTAGGTAGGAATACCATTTTAACTATTTAATTAAGAAAATTTAGGATTATTAAAATGTATGAAATTTTAGAATTTAACATGGCTCATACTTTCTTCACAAATATTGAGCTATATTGATGTCATCTACATTTAAGCTAATTTGGCTCAATCTGTTTATTTGTTGTGCCCTATGTGCTGTGGGTAATAACATCAAAATCTCTTCGATATATGTAACTATATCTATTCAACCCTAGAAACCCCATCAAGAGATCCTTACATTCAGTACATCACAAAGTCCACCTTCAGCATTGACAGCAGTGCCACAGTGACCCCAGACAGCACCAGCGACTATACAGACCCTGAGATGTTAAACACTGTTGATGATGTTATCAGGGCAATGCTCAACTTTATGGAGTCAAGGTATGAATACTTAAACTGTTTTAATTTTTAAATACTGGATAGTCAGGAAAAAAGTTCTCAATGTTATTTCTACACTTTGTAATAATTGTCAACTGATACTTTATGAATGAATCTATTGCTCCTTAAGAAGATGTGTTGCTATAATTTATTCTCAGAAAAGGCAGGCCCTTATGGAGCTCTGAGGACATTACACCAAAAATGCTGAGCACCCAGAGCGCCACACATTTAGGCTACTTCCTGAAATACACGGTTAAATGTTTCAAAGAGCTGTCCCCTTTGGCTCTGGTTGAACAACGCTGGTCCCAGGTGGCGCTCCAGTTGGCTTTATCCTGCTCTTCCCGACATTACGCCGGCAGGTCATTCCAGATTCTTCGAGCCCTCCTCATTCGACCGTCAACTCAGATGTTGTCAGACATCTTGTCTAGACTAGTGGAGACTGTTGCAGAGCAAGGAGAAGACATGCAGGTAACATGTCTTGGAATAGATTATTTAAAATTTTGATCAATAAAAGAAAACTTAAATTTAGAAAATAAAACCAACTGATTATTGGATCATCAACATGTTTTTGGTCATTATTGAGCCAAAAATTCCTTTGTGATTTTCTTTGAAAAATCATATGCCATTTTAAAACAACACCAATTATTTTCTACCTGAGCTCCAAAGTAAGTCTTTCAAATTGTTTCATTGCTTGACTGACTTTGTAGTTGAGATATCAGTTGGTAACATTAAACATTTGTTTCAGATAGTTCACATTTAAAATTGATTTTTTGAAAAACAACATGTGGTAAAAATAGTAATTGTAAATAGCAGGTGATCGCAGGCATTTAAAGAGCATGCAATGTTTTTCTACTGATAATCCAAGATTATCTGTTGTTAATAATACTGACCCATGAAATGTAAAACTGTGTTAAACTATTATGTTTGTTGATCTAGGGATATGTCACTGAGATGATGCTCACTCTAGAGGCTTCAATCGACAACCTCGACCTTGAATTCAGACCCATTGATTTCATGCGAGAACTTTTCATGTCAACCCCCAACCTGGCCAAAGATTTTGGTGACACAAGACGCAGTGCCATAACTGCACCCAAACACACCCAGGCCCATCACGCCCGCAGCACCAGCTACACAGTGTCAGCCTACACCCAGAGGGCATATGCCGGAGGAGGTAGGGTCGATACAGCAATGTTAGAATAAGTCTTGGTTAATTGATAGGCACGTAGCATATCATTTTGTACCTGTACATTCTTGTAGCACAATGTTCAATGAAGATAAATTGACATTTGTAGTTAAAAAAAAACAATTGATTTACTGAGTGTCCTCTTACTTTCTTCTTTTGTTTTGAACACAGAAATTTGAAGACTTTCTTACCTTTTATGAACTTTGACCAGTGACCTTCTTGAAATTATAAACATGAAATAGTTTGTTGTACTATTGCATCTTTCTTCCCTTCTTTTAAAAAGGTTATGCTCCCTCATTGCATTTTCTTATTTTAATATATTTTATAAGTTTGTTGTGGCCCGTGCCATGTTTTTTATTTTGTAAACGTGGTTTGCCATGAAATGCGCACCGTTTCTGTACATTTACTAGAAAGAAAGAGCCAGAACAGAGGCTCTGAGCATCTACATCTCATTGTGTGAACATGCAACCTTTTTTCAGAATGTGTCAAATGTGCCCATCAAGCCAGAAGAAGAAGATTCTTGGAGATTTCCAAGGGTACTATATTATAGACTGTAAATCAGCCTATCATAACATTTACTTAAACCAACGGCTTAGTGTATTATGTGACTGCCCATCTTGTTCTATCTGGGTTAACCCCCGACAGAATGGTTCAACTTCAGATCATTCATGAACTCCTTGCATTTACTTCAATCCCTGACAAGAAACACTATCAAGAACAAACCGCCCTCAAGGCACCACCCACATGATATAAACTAGTTAAACAAAGATCTCTACTTGAGAGTAAAGTTCACCCAGAATGTTTACCAAATTAACCCCTTTTTTAAAACCATTAGTAACCTATGGACAACTTACAAAAACATTGTGGATAATAGTATCAAAGATAGAAATATCTAGTTGGTAGACTTTGAAATTATTGGTGAAAATATTCATGTTAGTGCACAACAAAACTACAACCTACCATTATTTTAATGAGAGATAACTTAGATAGTTCCATTGATCTTGGATTGAATTATTTTATTCAATGATGGGCAGTCATATTTCTAAAAGCATAATTGATTTATTGGCTTACAAACTCTGTTTTCTTATACAGCTGTTTTCTTTGGTTGGTTCCTTGCCCTGCAAACATGTATCAAATCTCTCAATCTTTTAGTACATTTCTGTGTAAAAACTGACAATCAACAATAATATCTCAAGAAATGTGCTTCTTAAAACACATATTTGACCATCCGGCTGTAACATGACACTGCTGAGCTATTAGACCATCACACTGTAACATGATACTAATGAGCTATTTGACCATCTCACTGTAACATGATACTGCTGAGCTATTTGACCATCACACTGTAACATGATACTGCTGAGCTATTTGGCCATCACACTGTAACATGACACTGCTGAGCTATTTGACCATCACACTGTAACATGATACTACTGAGCTATTTGACCATCACACTGTAACATGATACTACTGAGCTATTTGGCCATCACACTGTAACATGACACTGCTGAGCTATTTGACCATCACACTGTAACATGACACTGCTGAGCTATTTGACCATCACACTGTAACATGACACTGCTGAGCTATTTGACCATCACACTGTAACATGATACTAATGAGCTATTAGACCATCACACTGTAACATGATACTAATGAGCTATTTGACCATCACACTGTAACATGACAGTGCTGAGCTATTAGGCCATCACACTGTAACATATGACACTGCTGACCTATTTGACCATCACACTGTAACATGACACTGCTGAGCTATTTGAGTTGTGCAGTGCTCTAGTTGCAGCCACTGTTTGACTGTTGTAATTAATCATCTTCATATTTCTCTTGTCTTGCTTCCATGGTGTCTGAATGTCAAAGGTCTGAAGGTTCATTTATCCATCTATCCTTTTTAACGCTAGCTCAAACTTAAAATAGATACATTTTCTCTCTTATGTTTTTATAATCATTTCTCTTATATTAGCATAGTTGCTGATGGTCACTTTGAAGATTCAGCCATCGGATTTTCCTCCGACCAGACTGTATCTACTTCATAGAATAACCTGTTTTTGTAACGTTCTCATGGCTGTGGGTCTGAATATTTTGTATGAGTTTATTGACTGATAGACATTTTACAGTTCCTTAATGAGAATGAATGGACCAAGTGGAAATAGCAGCCAAATATTGCAGTTCTCCTCAACCCCCAGGTTCAATGGTTACTTCAATAAGGGGAACATTTTCTCTACTGCATGAACATACGACTTCATTCTATTGACAGATTTTATTTGAGACTGTCTGCACTTGTGTTTCAACAATCTGTACCAAGTTTTGGGGTCAAGCATTATTCATATGGACACCATCACCATTACAATTGCATTTTAAAATCTTTTTTTTTTTTAAATTCATAGGCATCATTTTAAAATGATAGCCTCCCTTCCCAAAGCTTTCAGGCATAGATAGTTCCCCTTTATTAGATTAATGTTTGGCATTTTATTTAGTGCTATTAGTTACAACTTTAACAAATCTTAACATAGAGTTTGATATTTTACAACTACAAAAAAATCTTTTTATTTTGAGACCATTTCAACCCATTCTCTCCATATAGGCAAAAATAATTTTTTAAATGTTTTATCATGCCTCTTTAAAGTTATGAAAGGTAAATTCAAATTCATACAAATTTAACAAAGAAGATTCAGAAAAGAAAAAGCAGTATCTTGAAATTAGATACAGATCTAACTAGTTATATGATGATAGGAAGAAGAGAATTAGTCCACTGACTGTAACTTCTACCAGTGATCATTAACACATCTTCTTGGGATTTCAATTGTTCATTGATAGTCCATTGAGCATTAAATAACAATACTTTGCAATACCATTCAGAAATAAAAATTATGTCAAATGTGTAGATGCACCCTCACAATATAATCTTTATGTCAGACCTGGTTACTCTTATGAGCATTGGCATTCAATATACGGTTTTGAGATTATGATTGTACGTTGAGACCTTTCAGAACTGGGATTTAAAAAAAATTTATTGTTAATTTTAGCCCCTTTGTGCATCCAGCGATGAATGGACAGTGAAATACAAATGGTTGAGGACCATCCATAATTATGTTACGTACATGCTGAGTGTGGAAAGGCGGGTGTGGTGTTGAATTAGGAGCATATAGGTGTGCATGAGGGAGGGGCGAGGTGTCTAAATATTTATAAAGGCTACCGTATAAAATAACATCGCCTCGTTTGATAAAGATTTTGATGATCGTAAAATTGATGCTTATTGTTTTTACAATGAACTAGATTCAGCAGCAGTAATTTTAGCATAGTCGACCTAGTGACAAATTTTGTTAACATTTGCTTTTGTTTGCTTCAGTGCGCAGCCCCCCTCCCCCCCCCCTCAGGTGACTTTGGTGGGCGTCCTCTATTGCCACTCCCCCACCCCATCTTCTTCGGTCAAAGTGAGAATCGGGGAAAAGTGAGAAGCACTCTATATAAAAATATATGAACGTCAGTCATCTACTTTAGGGAATGACCTTCATTAGGCATGCATTGGGAATAGTTGTTGTATATATTAATACTGTATGTTTATTTATTTACTATTATGATAAAGTATTTTACAATTTGGGGATGGTAAAAGTAGGCTACTATTCTGAGACAATATTGTATTATTTTGGGAGTACCAGAGTAACCAGGTCTGGTATGTAATATGTTATACAAGACTAGAAGCATGTGCCATATTCTTTATTTTAATTGAAAGTAAATAAATTATAGACCATCTCCTTATCCAAGGGTGTTTAACTTAATGACATTGTCACAACAGACAACAAAATAAGCCGTCACAGATAAACTTTTGTCATGGTTTTGGATTTCTATTACTTGTAACTGTGTTCTAAAGACATTTTTTCAGCTTTTGGTACAAGGCTTTGAACAACACCAACTTTTCACTTGATTTCTTCTTTCCTTGATGGGAAGGGAGTTTAATTTTTAACTCATTGTTTTAGTGTCAGTTTTGACATTTTTTTTTTGTAAATCATCTACTATTAGAAAATATTAATATTTCTAATTATTTATTTTTTATCTAAACTAATAAAACAAAATCTTTCATCTTTCATTTGAAATGCATTTGTGTCAGTAAAGTTAATACATTTCTCTCAATGCTTTGTAACAATTTAGCAATGCCAAGGTATTTTTGTCATTGTTTTTACAACTGTAATTTTCTTATCATCTCTATGCAAACTCACTCTTGATGAAAACAAACATGTTTATTATTTATAGTGTGATCTAAACTTACAGTAATTACAGTGTGTGAGACATGAAAAGAAATTTTGTCACTAATCTTAGGTTAAAATGTTTACATTTTTATGCCAGGATACACTCATACTGTCCCAGATATGGACTATGTATTCAAAGTAATAGCCAATTAAATTTTTTCCATGACATTTGAGTAATTAAGTTACAAGAAAATGGTGCACAGTAAATTTGTGAATGTGAGACGTAAGCTTTTAATGAATGGTTATGGCTGAGTTTTAATCACTTGGCTTGTTGATGTTGAAGGTGATGGAAGAATACGAAGCTGTACTGAGGTTGAGAGTCGCAAGTCCAACCTGGCACGTTCTCGATCTGCTCAATCTCTTAAAAATCTGGATCAGTCTGGAACAGAAGACAAGCTGACGCTTGTGACCCAGATGTTCTGGATAACGGTGTCGCTACTGGAGTCCGATTATGAGTATGAGTTCACTTTGGCTGTCAGGCTCCTGGACAAGGTCAGTCAAAAATGAAAAAAGCTGTTTATTTTAGGCAGATCTTGTGATCTAGTACAGCGTTTCCCAAACTGTTAAATTTCAGGGACCGGTGGACAAGTTACAAAACTGCACCAGGGACCGGTGCCAGATTTATTAAATACATTTTCTTTCTATTTAAACATCAATACTCATGTCCTCTGGACCGGTAACGTAAGGCTTGCGGACCGGTACCGGTCCACGAACCACCGTTTGGGGAACACTGATCTAGTAGATACACTATACTAGACTCTGAGACATCATTTTATGTGTTCTCATTGTAAGTGTGTGTAATCTCAGTGATAAGTAGAACTATCGTTTGTCCAAAGAGAGGAGGAGGGGGAATTTATATAGATTTAAAAAATAAAATCCTCTTGGAGCCCATCTCCACCCTCTCCACAGATTTCAATGATCCCAAGTTTCATTATTACCCAATCCCGTGCCCTGTCCCACTGTCCCATCCCCGGAAGGACTTAAAAAATAAACTATCTTCGACATCAAAAAGTCCGCACTCTCAATAAAACTAATAAAATGATTCATTTCAACTCCAACTGTCAGATCCTGTGTCACCTCCAGCCAGAGAGACCAGAGTGCCGAGACAAGCTGGACAAAGTCTTGAATCAGATCAAGTGGCCAAACTTCCCTGGGGTCTACATTTTGTTGATGAAGGTATAAAACAGGCTGGTCATCTAGAAATGAAACTTTATGCTCATTAATTGATAGTCATTAGTGAGCTTATGTTTGACCAACTTTCTGTCAACTTTATAATACAGGTACAGAACCTTACAGGGTAAAATATGTTAGACAGCTCATTCTAAAGGATCTCGTTAAAATATCAATATTAGGTGCCCTCTCATGGTAAAATGTGTAGTGAAATTTTGTGAACTAAGCAAAACCCAAAAGGACTGCTGCATAACTTGAACTAACTAGGTGTAACTTACAACAACAAGCCACTCTTGGCATCTTAAGTAATGCAGAAAGTTGGTACTTAAAATAATTTGCTTTTGACAATTTTATTGCTTGACATTGATTAAAAAGATCTTTCATGCAGTGGGACTTAGGACATGCATTTTTCATGATAGAAAAGTATTTACTCAATATTCAACTGGACTTAGTCTGTTATATGTGATCAGAACTTGAATGAAATGTACTCAGAAATGTGTAGATCATTGACCTGCTTCTTGATCACCAGCAGATAGCATGCTATAAACCCAAGTTAAAATCTCATGAGCCTATTAATGTTTTGAACACTTCCCGCAGGGCTGTACGTCTCACATGGCTGCAGAGGCGACATGGGCACTGCTGTCTAAAATAATTCTCTGTGTCAACTCACCCATCATAGACACGTCTGGTCACCTAGGTAGGTCAAGGTCAGAACGGACTATACTTCTCTGACACAACAGGTCAGAAGAAATATGGTGACTGGTACAGTCATATAAATTGCTAGACCATCTCCGTTTGTGGAGAAGGATCAGGAGTTTTGGGTGTGGGTTGTCTTAACTTTGGACCCTTTACTTCTTGCCCTTATTCAGTTATTAGTTTAAGGTAGCAATACATCTTTAGTTTGGATTTAGATGTTTAAAAAGACCCATGGGCAGTAGGATTAGAACTTAGTTTACATCATGTAGCAATGAAGTCGGCTGATTTGAATGCATCTTCCTCCTAGGCTTCCCACTGGTGACGATAGCATTGCTTCCATACCTTGTACACAACTATGAGAATCCAAGTCAGATCTGCAGAGATGCTGCTGACAGAGTGGCCCAGGTGAGCACATCATCATATTGCTTGTATCAGGACATCCTACGTCATACTGGTCACATCATAACATCATACTACTATTACACTGGTTATATCATGACATCATATTATTACACTGATTATCTCATGACATCTTACCGTTACACTGATTATCTCATGACATCTTACCAACACACTGGTTATGTTATGACATCTTGCCATTACAACTGTTATATCATAACAACTTACCATTACAATGTTTATATCATACAAATCTAACCATTAAACTCGGTTATATCACGACATATTATTACAATGTTTATATCATAACATCTTACCATCACACTGTTAACCTCATGACATCACAATGTTTATATCATGACATCTTACCATCACACTGTTAACCTCATGACATCACAATGTTTATATCATGACATCTTACCATCACACTGTTAACCTCATGACATCACAATGTTTATATCATAACATCTTACCATCACACTGTTAACCTCATGACATCACAATGTTTATATCATGACATCTTAACATCACAATGGTTATGTTATGAGATCTTTTATCATGAAAAAGATTTCCAGGCAGATTTTACTGTTCTGCAAATCAATTTTTTAAATGTTTAATCAGCGAGGTTTAGTGGACCAAAGATATGAGTCTGATCTATCAGCGGCGACCATGTCAATGAATTTGGTTGTCAGTAGATAATTTGGTTGTCAGTAGATAATTTGGTTGTCAGTAGATAATTTGGTTGTCAGTAGATAATTTGGTTGTCAGTAGATAATTTGGTTGTCAGTAGATAATTTGGTTGCAAAGGGTGTCCAGATTTTCTAAAGAGCTCCGATGTTCAGAACGTGAACAACACCTAGTTTCATGCCTTTTTGTTTTGTTTTTTTAAGATGTGCAGCCATCAAGGTGACAGACTGACCAATCTGGCAACTGTGATGTCTCTCTACAGCAGAGGAACTTTTGGCAAGGACAGTTTTCAGTGGACCAAGTGTGTGGTCAAGTATTTGTTGGATGTTTACTCATCCAGTGCCATTAGCATGGTCACTTTCTTAGTGGAGGTTGGTTTTATTGACAATGACAAATTTTTTATTGTATTTCAAAAAGAAATAAATAAGATTAATCTGTCAAGTAACCATTTGGAAAACTTTAGCATCGCCTGAAATAGAATAGGCCACAGAAACTGTGGGGGATTGAGTTAAATCTTCTTGGTATTCTACCTTTAAACATCTGTATAGTCATTGCTGAGACTCGGTAGAGTCACTGCTGAGACATAATGTAGTCATTGCTGAAACCTGGTATAGTCATTGCTGAGACCTGGTAAAGTCATTGCTGAGACCCGGTTTAGTCATTGCTGAGACCCGGTATAGTCATTGCTGAGACCCGGTATAGTCATTGCAGAGACCCGGTATAGTCATTGCTGAGACCCGGTATAGTCATTGCTGAGACGCGGTATAGTAATTGCTGTAACCCATGTAATTCATGATCCGTTTGTTTCCAATCATTCTTCCTAGGTTCTTGAGAAAGGCCAACAAATCTACCAAACATCTTGCCTACAGATTCTCTACTGTATGGTCCACTACCTTGACATTGCCACAGCTCCAAGCTCTTTCCTCAACCAAGAACTTTTCCAAGCTATAAACAAACATGTGCAGGTGATTATTGGTGGTATATTGGGAACATAGAGCAGTTGCCATTGAAGGTATATTGGGAACATAGAACAGTGGTTATTGGCGGTACAGTCGGAAAGTAGAGCAATGTTCTCAATTGGTCATTCGCCTGGCAACCAGCTAATCAATGTCTTAGAAGATGAGAAAATTCATGTCTCATGTAAATGCTCCCAAAACACTTTTCACCCTGCAATTATCTGTTAAGGGCTGTTACGTCACTAGTAATCTGCTGAGAAAAGATCTTTCTACATATAATTGTATCAGGTAAATGGGCAATGTCTCTGTTTAACATCAGCATGAAAGCAGGTTATTTTATTTTACTGGGATAAAAAGGCATCAATTTATTTGCTGTTATCCTTAACTTGAATGTGTGACACCAATCACTTGGCAGCAGACAACTATCATACTGTCAGTCACTTAATCCAGCTTTCACATGATCTGTAATCCTTAAACTACATGTGTCAGTCACTTAATCCAGCTTTCACATGATCTGTAATCCTTAAACTACATGATGGTCAAGTCAGTTCCAAAAGATAAAAGTTGTGGATTCTTTAAAAAAAATTCTTGTAGCTGCCCAGCAATGTGTTCAATGCTCAATTGATGTGACATGATCGTCACCTTGTTTGTGCAGACCAACAACTGGAGAGAAGCCCTGAAGATCCTCAAGCTGGCCGTCACCCGTTCATCCACCCTTGCCACTCCACCTCCGTCATCGCAAACATCCATCCCCTCCAGCGATCTGACGGTGTTTGCCACTCACACCTCGTTTGCCGAAGCTGAAAGTCTGACCAAGTTTAGCAAAGAACTGCCAGGTGGGAAATGATTCAAATAACACTTGTGATATATATCCTCCTGAGGGGGATGTAATATGCACTTGTTAAAAAATTAGTATGTTAACTTCAATATTTTCAACTAAAAATGTTGACATTATTTTTCTTATGTTTCACAGCAGTCATGAATGACTTGAAGGGTTCAGTACGTAAAGCTTATACAAATAATAAATTAGAAATTCATGGAGGTAACTATTCAAAAGCTATTATCTTTGAGTTCATTGTTTTATTTGATATGAATCGTGAATACAGGTCGCACGTTAGATTTCACCATTGACCTGTCGAGAACTCCCATAATCGGCAGAAGATATTTCTCACCTGACAACTTCAAACCCACTGCCCTTGATGACAAAGAAAAGACTCCATCCACCAGCGGCTCGGCTGTTTCCCTGTCTCGTAAACCATCCAACAACCAGGATATTGACTCTGTCTGGCGCAGACCTCAGGCTTCACAGGTAATGACATCAGGCTTCACAGGTAATGACATCAGGCGTCACAAGTCATGACTCCGGGCTTCACAGGTAATGACATCAGGCTTCACAGGTATTGACATCAGGCTTCACAGGTATTGACATCAGGTTTCTTAGCTCAATTTGGGATCTCTTTTCATTTATCCACTATTTTTCCACTGGAATAATTTGATTAGGTGCATGATGTTACTATGTTGTTACTGACTATAAATAGCCATGAAGGGGTAAGACAAGTTTGTCTCTTCAAGAAGGCAACAGATCTATAAATAGCTGCTGTTCATGGGCCTAGCTAAGCCATCAAATACTTGCCAAATAATCCAGGACAATGGTTCGAAATCTTTTAGGGACCTAGTGCCCAGCTGCAACCCAAAACCCAATTCTTTATTGCAAAGTGCCAACAGTGCAATTAAACCTGAATACAGAGGTTCTAGTTATTTGGATGCTGGACCCACTTGGTTAATATGAGTAATGGCTTAGCCTGTGTCAAGAAGTTGGAACAACAGCTTGTATGTCTATAGCAGCTGAGAATGTGAAAGCACGAACACATCCATCAATGATTGTTATCATTGTCAAGAGATTGTTGTGACCCAAAGGCCACCAAGCACCATTTCTGGCTGTGTATGTTGACTCCTCCTGCAGTCATATTGATCTTCAACATTGTAACATTGAAACAGAAAATGCAGGATTGCAGCAATGAATTGTTTTATTGTTTCATATTAGAGAAGAATTGTTGCTTATAATTTTAAAATAACTGTTACATTTAATTTACATCCCAATAGGCACGAGTTAGAGAGCGATTGGTCAACCTCTTGACCTGCTTCGGCCAGCGTGTCGGACTACCCAAGAGCCCATCTGTAAGTATTTCCAGAGGTGATGCATGCCAGAGTAGCATTGTTTCATATTTCTTGTCTTTATCACCTGTCAGAGTCTGTCTATCAGTCTACCTCTCCTTTGCTATTGTAAATCCCATTTTAATTTTTTTTTTCCTTCTTAACTGAAAGGGGTTCTCACGATATTTTATTTGTAAACATCTTAAACTTTATATTTATGATTAACACATATTCCATTTCATGTACTAAGAGGATCAATTATTGAAAACTTAACATTCTTTGCATATATTTATGAAATATCATTGAACTTAACAAAAAGAGGATATTGATAAAAAATAGTATTAAAGTGTTCAATGAATCCAGCTATATCCACTGTAGTTCGTCCCAAAACACCCTGGAACAAAAAAAAATTATTGATTTAAACATTGACGCTTTCTTAACTTCAGCTGAACATAAAATCTTTCTTTGAAGATAAATATAAAAAAAGTACAAGTAAATACTAATGGAATGGAAGGTGGTTTTGTGGTTCAGAATTTTCTGGCAAGTCAGAGAGACTGGTTTAGATTAATCAACATTTTTTTTTTTCTTCCTTGAACCAAATTAATTTCTTTAAAACATGAACATTTAATATGGATTAATTAATGATAATTAGAAAAAGAAATTTCTTTGTTACTTGAGTCCAGTAGTCTTGGACTGTTAATTTCATTGTTTAGCCAAGTTTTTAAAAATAATTCATAAGATAAAATTATTGAAAGATTAATGATGAGAAGAAGTAGCTGCTAGTTAAAATGACATATCATTGTCTTACATAATTGATGGTATATTTTCTATATTAACAGAAAGGAATTAATTAGATAGAAGGATATAAGTATGCAGAATAGTTGCATTCTGGGGACCTACACTTTGTTGTTTTTTGTTCCATTCTTGAAAAAAATTATGTGGTTATCAAATAATTTAAAATGGTAACATTTTTTCAAAGAAACAAAAAAATCTTCAATGTTTAAAAACCTATTTACTAACTTCTCATTAACAAGATGGTGTTTTTTTTTAAGTGTCAATTTTTATATTGAAATAATTAAATCATCAGATATTCTCCATTATATACTATTACTGCTATTGATTTCCAAAACTTTCCCTGAGTTTTAGACACTGCAAATCTTTTTCATACAAAGTATTTACTTTTATAAAGTTACTTCCTGTCCTTCTTACAAATTTGTAACATATTTATGTCACCATTTGGATTTTCCAAAGCTTGCATTTTGTCATTCTCAAACTGCATCACTCATCCCTTACAGTAGTTATTATCACCCATTTTTTTCCCCTTTCCAAAAACGTAAAGAAACATATGTTATAAGTGGGTTGTGCATAGGAGAAAGAATCGATACATTTTTAAAAATTAGTTAGCCATTAAATAAGGAAGAATTTTTAAAGTTGTTTACAACTATTGACTATGTTTTTGTTAGGCCCCGGGTTCACTAAAATAATTGTCAGTGTGTGTAACCTAACCAGGGTATGTTAAACAACAGGGCTAGAAACCTCAACATAATTCTTTTGTATTTATTCATAAATTAAAGAAGTAAAATTTCCAAGCAATAAATAAAAAGTTTTCTATTTAAATTGAGAAGAAAGGGGTTGACTGGTTAGCCAGGTGTAAAAAATATTATTGTATGTTGTACATCACCTTTAACTTTGCCTGCCTGGTTGTCTAACTAGGACACAGTTATCAACAAGGTAAGCTCAACTCATCTATTTTTATATCCCAATTCCTTTTCTTGCGCCCTCTTATTTTATTTGGAGTGTCATATGGTAAATCTCTTTCAAATGTTGGAGAGATGTGTTAGGCATTTAACCAAGACGGTGGGGGGGGGGGGCACATTTGTTGACCAAGATTCACCAGCTGATTGTATAAAAAAAAGGAGCTTACAGTGAGAACTTTTATATGCACTGCACCCATTAAAGGTTTATTTTGATTTAATTCGTTGACCCTATGGCAATTTTAAAATTTTGTAATCCCTGAGAAAATTATTCTGGCTGGGGTGCATTTTCTTTGAAAGGAAGCTGCAATCATTTTAAATTTATTGAAAGATAATTTTTTTTTAAAACATACACCACAAGCAATAGCTGTACAAAGAATAATTCTATGCAGTAAAAAAAATATTAAACTAATATTCCAATATTTAAAAATAGTAAAATGCATGTGTTTTTGTGTGTTTATATATATGTATGTTACTATTTTTAAATATTGGAATATTAGTTTAAGGTTTTTTAAGAAATAATTTATTCTTAAATAGTTTAATATCTGCATTTGCTGACAAGAAATCTGTGTCAGTAAAGTTATTTTTATTATTTCATCACTTTATTGGGTTGGACACCAGACCATCTATTTGATATTGCTTATTACGCTGCCATATATTCAGAGCATTTCTATAGATATTAATTACACTGGAAAATTGGGCTTGCTACATAGACAAAACATTTTATATTATCTAAACAAAACTGTCGCGTTTTTTTCAACTAAGGTAAGAAATATAACTTCAGTTCAAAAAGAGGATATTTATCACTTGATATTTTACTTTGTAGTTAAATATTAAACTGGTGACTTTTAGAAAGTTGAACATTTTGAAATGAATGTTTGAATATAAATTTTATCAGGGAAGAGATGCTTTTTTTAAATTTGTAGATTTATTAATGAAGGCGTCCCCCATTATATGAATCAGAGAAAAATTGCTTTGGTCAGAATACTGATGGGAAATTCACAGGACACCCCCCCCCTCCCCACTTTTCTTCCTCTGCTCCAATTTCATTAAAACCCATTCTACTGTGTTGGACACCTTCCCATCAGTGTCTTCAATTATTTTTAACCAAAGTTTTTAAAAAGCTAACAATATTTATGCTTTTATGGACACGTTTTTTCTTCTTCTCTGTAACACTAATGAGTTGTTCTTGATTTATAACTCAGCATTACGTAAGATTACTGTATTGTTGCCGTATCCTAAGTTGTCCACTGCTCTATGAGTGTCTACTTTCATTTGATTATTTTCTCTGGAAAAGCAAGCTCAACTAGGTTCTTGCTCTAAAGAGACAATTGTAGCAAACTTATTTCCCTCTTCTTTTTTTAATTTTTTTTTTATTAACTTAAATTTTTTCAAAGACTAAAATCGAGCTTCATGTTATCTATTTTTGTGCCTTATTGGATAAATATATTTATATATTTGGCTAATTTTGAGTAGGTTACGTTCCATTTTTGGTACTGAAACTTCCAGCCATGTCTTTTTTTTAATGCTGGGCGAGATGTAATAATTTCATTGCATGTCTTTTATTTTTTATTATATATATTTTTTATTTATTTAAAACAGATTTTTAATCAGTATAATAATTTTTTCAATTTAATCACATATGTCTAGTTGTTTTTTTGTTTTTTTTAGAAAAGAAATATTTGTTTTGGGAACTGATGGTTGCTTTGAAATGATATGATATCGATATACTATAATCATAATAGCTAGATCTGAAATTTGCATAGGGTCTTGGGGAAATATAAAGATCAATTAAATTCTCAAAAAGAATCATTTTCTTCTAAAGAATTCAAATGGAAGTCTCCCTTAAGACAAATTTCTTTGTCTAAATTCTTACATTTGCCATATTTATAATTAAACAGAACTATGCTTCATAATATCTTTCATTACCATGGTTCAATCTTAGTTTTTAACAATTTTCTAACATCTCAACTGTTTCAATAGAGCAACAGTTTTTATTGAATTAAAATTAGGATCTAAATTGAATTTTTATATTAACTATCACATATCCAGTGTTCATGTTGCCATAAGTAAGCAGGCAATGTATTCTCTAAGATCATTGCTCCGCAACCATTTATTTCCCTCATGGCACACCAAGACCATTCCCAGATTTCCTTGAAACATACCATTAAAACATGGTTTAATGTTTTTTTTTATATTTCTTACAATATGAAATTAACATGAGGAAGTAGATCTTTTACTTGAGCAAGTAGATCTTTTATACCCAGTGATCTAACGTTGTATAGTTTAAAATATTTAAATTTAAAAATAAATAAGATTTTTTAGCCTGGCTCGCTGGCTCAATATCTGAAAGAGCTATTCATAGTTCACCATCAATATCTTTCAAGCAAGACAGCCTATCAATTTTTATTAAAACAAGATAAGAACAAATTTGTTTACTAAATATAAATATGTCATTGAAAATAGTAGGAGAACTGAAATAGCTTGTTAGAAATTCTAGGGTATACTTTTTGGAACTTTTTGAGTAACTTAAATTTTATTGTCCCGTCAATCCTCAATTCAATAAATTCAACTTGAACCTGAAGGAAGAATTTGGGGCAAAAATTATATTCATACGGCGAAATGATTTTGGAACCAATTGTATTGCACCATAGGCCACTTACTGTATAAAAGTAATGGTCAGCAACGTTAGATGTTGTTGTGCCAAGCTTAAAATGCTTTTCTTATTTACCAAAATTTTTCTCTGAAATAGGTTAAACACAACGAAACATGCCCACTTAAAACACAGTTAAAACAGTCTTATGATACAAAGAAAAGCACCGACCACTCACTTAGACAGTGCCCTATTGACCCATGGCAGGCCCCCTGGGCTTCCAGCTTCTTTGGGCCCCTCAACACATTTACACAGCATTTTCATGGCTTGGCCAAAGTATGCATGGGCCCATGCTCTAGGTGGGCCCCGGGCTTCACTTAGGCACTTACGCTATGACATTTATGTGTAAAGCTACCATATTATTTCTTTGCATGCCACCCAAAAGTAATAATAGAATAAAATGTCCCACAATAAAAAATAAACACAAGTTTGACATGTCAAGAAATAAGTGGCAAGATCTTCAAACGACCCAGTCTAGACAGAGTGGGGCTTAGTTTGTCTTGGGTTTGTTTTCATTAGTCTGTGATGAAACGTTACCTCCGGAGTGTAGACAAATTTAACAACCAACAATCAACACCCGGACAAATTATTGCACCTAAACAGCGTTTGATCAAATGGTAGTGTGACATTAAGATGGGATGATGACTTGTCAAACTGCTAAATTTAAACATTGAATGTGCTTTGATATTTGACTACAGACGTCTTGACAGCTAGTTATTTAGCCAATCATTGTCTCTGTTAAAACTGTGTAAATATCCAAACATGTTATTCATCCTCCTGGATGACTTTTGATGCAGCACACCTATACTCATAACACAGCACACCAGGCACCAGTCTGACAGAGCACAAAGGTTGTGGAGTTCTGTCTTAGATAATAAGCGATTTAAAAAAAAAAAATTCTGCATTATTCATCTCTGCAAGTTCCCACCCATCCCAGAATTCAATCAGGATAGTCTACCAAGAGTCCCCTAAAAATGTTTTTTTTTATAGTTAACTCAAGACAAATTATCCTTGACCTTGTTTAAGTAACTCCCAGCCCAATATTTGACTTATGTTTTAAAGTCACTTGCTAACTGAAGAGTGATTCTCTTATTAGAATTTTGTTAGTAGTATGTGTTTGTCTTCATTTTGTTCTGCTGTTAAAGTCCAAGACTTATTTTCAACATATTGGACAGCCATGGTGTAACCTACTACTTTTAAACTGCTAACAAGCAAGCACATAAAACTACTTGATTCTATAATCTCATGTCTTCTAATTTATTTCATTTAATTATCCTTGCTGTTGACCATAAAAATATACTGGTTATAAAACACAGACTCTGTGTTGACCACAATTAACACACCCATTGTTAATGGCAACATGTCTAGAATATTATGACCATTTGTCTTCATCCTACTGGAAATCATTCTTATAACATTTAATTTTTAAGATACTTAAAAAATAAAACAACTAAAACCATACTTGCTTTATGTCCTTACAGTTTCTCTATGAAACAGTGAATATTATATTTTACATATCAAGGTTAAATATATATAAAAGTTAGATAGAAAAAAAAGACAGTATTGACTCTTTAGACAATAACCATTTGCACATTAAACTTTTTTTCTTCCCTAAACTTTAACTCCTGACCCTGATTATTTCATAGTTGTAATTACCATAGATGTTCTACAATGTAATTACAATGTTAACTTTTAAATTGCAAAGTTTCCCAACCAGCAACTTGAAAGGTATGGTACTAGTTATTTGCTGCTGTTCACTGAGCTATTCAAAATGAAACTTAATTTCTACTCATTTTTACATTTTGAAATTGTCTGTCTAAAAAAAAAACCAGACTGTAATATAATAAGACAAAGTTTTAATTCTACATTAACCAACTATTGTTAATATTCCAGGTGATCTTCAGCCAGTCCAGTGATACACTTGACCATCAGCCTAGCGTGGGAGGATCAAGTGGTGAAGAGACATCTTTGCCAGAAGCATCTTCAAGTGAGTGTATGTGTCTTATACTCACAGGCTCAGACCTGCGAGAAATCGTAATATGCCCTTTCTTTTTAGGTCATCCTTTTTTATGCTTACTTTATAGTATAGATCAGACTGCAGGGATGACAATATTGCTGTTGAAATATTTTTGGTCCCCATTCCAAAGTTCATTCTGGATCTACATTTCTGACAAGGTTGTGTTAATATTGAAGGGTCATAGAATGATTCTGATAAAAATAAAGGAAATCATGACATCTCAAACTCTATATTCACGTTTCAGTAAATTGATTCAGTCGTCCTAAAAATGCAACAAATTTTCACTCCACAACCATAGATAAGTTTGAAGATGAAGTTAGTTGAAAAGCTGCCGCCGCTGTTTTGGGTGTCATAGTGAGAAGGGGCGTGTTTTGGAAATATTTTGTTTTAAAAAGAAATAGTCACAAGTATAGCAAACAAGAAGTTGCTAATTAAAAAAAGTCGTCACAACTTCTCCTATAATTGGGGTTTCACTATACAAAGTACTTGAATCAAATTTCATGATGTGCATGCAAGGTGAACCCTGTCTGTATGTTGGTTTGTTTCTTACTAGATGACACGTTGATGTGCAATGAGAGCAGTGGTAATGAGCTGATGGTCACGTTTAAAGGCTTTGATTTCTTGGACAATGAGTTGGAGGAATCTGAGGTGAAATGTAGTTTTTAAAAAAAATAAAAATTCTGCTTGTTCAGTCCTGTGTGAATCATCATAATACCATTTTAAAATGTGTTAAGTTAAATAAGTAATGAGTTTATTCATAACTGATTTCATTGCTTGGGTTGTTGTTTGTAATGATCGTTCAGTTAAGATGAACCTGCTAGTCTTGTGTACATTCTTTGCATCAGTTGTATACTTAATTTGTGCATTGAAGATCATCATGACTGAGCAATTAATCTGGAAAGAAAGTAAAATATTTTTTTTTTTCTTTTTTTAATTTAGTCGGAGGACTTTTTCTCCCAATTGGTTGACCGTCGTCACTCTCTGCACCTGGAACCGTCGCCTACAGCACCTGGGCGTCCTAATTTTGGCAGTGAGCCAAACTTGCAGATGATCAGCAGCAACCTTTCAAAGAGATCCCCGAGAGACAGTGTAACAGAGGAGCCATCCACGGATGATGAAGTAAGTTGATGAAAGAAAAGATTTGGATTGACGATTTGTCACTTTTGTCTTAAAATTATTTTTTTCCTTCAAATGGTGTAATTTTTTAAAGCTATGTTGATGAAATTAACTGAAGGCCAGACCAATAAAACAGTTTTACAAACAAAAATGTTAGCACCAATTTCATAATGATGCCAAAAGTAAACTAGTTAATTAAGACAAAGCATTTCATACAAGGTCTTATTCGTTACATCTATGACTTACACTGCAATCACTTTCCCCAGTCTGAAAGTTCTGAACAGGAAGCCAGTGGAGCAACTGCAACAACTGATTCTCTTGCTGGATCCTCCTCTATTCAAGCCAGCTCGAATCTTGGACGACAACGTTCGAGTCCTTTAACTGCTTCCACGTGAGACTTAGTTAATTTTTTTAGGCTGCAAGGGATGTAAGGTGCCTAAATTATGAGCTTTATAATTTTTAAAACAGAAATTACACACAAATTAGGGGAGCATGGCAGTGTCCAATAGAATCGTTTAATTTGGTCAAAGTAGTAAAAATTTCTCAGACAGTTCATTACCAAACATTACTCTACAGCCCTGATCAGTAGCATATAGATTCTATGACTTGATGGTTTAAGCCTGCACAACTCAAAATGTAAGGTGGGCCGTAATACTTTATGAAAAACTTGTGGGGGCAGAAAGATGATAGGACAGGGGCAAAAGCTATAAAGAAAAAATAATAATAAAGAATATTTCATTACTTTGCGGGCCGCCAAGTGGGTGCTCGCGAGCCGCCGGCCTGCGGCTGAATGTTAAGCAGGCCTGGTTTAAGGGAAAGTTTCTAATTTTGAAATAATATTCACAGACAAAGTCTGTCCAGTAACTCCCCAAGTGAAACGGATACAGTGGATCTCAACTCAAGTCAGGCATCCCCAGCCTTCACTCAACTTTCAGTTTTGCTTCTAAATCTCCAAGCTGATGAGGTCGAAGAGGTGTGGAGAGGTCATGTTGCAAAGGTCACAGTGGAGAGCTCTATCAGCCATGTTGGGAAAACATGTCAGATTTTCCCTAAATTATTCAGGGTATGAATTCATCTGCCTAAACTATTAAACAATAGTTTACAAAATGTCCAAAAATGAAGAAGGTGTGGTTATTAAAAGATGCCAAATATACTTTATATGAATTTTGTAATAATTATATTTGTTATTCCCCCAGGAACTCCGTAAGCGTCTGACCACAATGACCAAAGAAGCCTGCTATTACATTTCAAAGTCTGAAAACTTAAAGCCTGTAACATCACAGATATGTATCCTTATGTGTACGCCTTTAAAATCTAGAAATTTATGAAATTGAAAAATAGGATGTAATATAATAATTGATATGATTTAAAAATACAAATACATTTTTTAAAAAATGTAACTTGAATGAGATTTGAATGACAACAATGATTTTTACTTTATTTACCTCATGCAACCCCTTTAAAAGGGCCTAATCTGGCCGGTACCAATTCAACCCTCATAGCAGCCAAATCCGGTCACTCAACAAATTGTTTATACCATACATTGTTAAAGCTCACCTTTTAAATTAAAATAAAGTCCTATAAGATGCGAGAGCAAAGGAGATTACTTCCCTTTTTAAAATTTTAATAGTTTTATTTTTTATTGTTATGATCATGAGTAGCTGAGTACTTCATCGTAGTTTGATATTTACGAATTTAAGAAAAAAGCATTGAGAAATAATAATGTAATACAACACATAAAGCAAAAAATTATGAATCCAAATCATATATATAAATAACTATTTAATATATTAATATATATATAGTATAAAAGTTTTGTTTTTAAAACAATTTTAAACCTATCTATGGTAATAGTGGAGCTGTTCCCCTTTGGTGTGGGTTTCACTTGACAAAATTTCTAAGAACCTAGAATTTAATGAGTTAAAACAGTTGTGAGATTCTTTTCTCTTATGCTTTTAAATATGAAATATACAGACATTTAAAAAAAAAAAGGCATAATCATTATGTTTCTTTCATGAAGATTACTTATCGGTTAAAATTATAATGAAGTTCTAGCGTAGTTTAAGGTCATATAATTACTATCACTAGTTTCTTAACCCAACTCACAGTGCAAGTAATGGATCTTGTTCACCAACAGCTGGATTGTCCATTCTTTTTCTCAGAATCTGACTCTGTAAGCTATTTGTGTGTAAGCTATTTGTGTGCTGTGTGTAAGCAATTTGTATGTAAGCAATTTGTGTGTAAGCAATTTATTTGTAAGCAATTTGTGGGTAAGCAATTTGTGTGTTTATGAAATTTTGGGTCTAAGATCCTCTTGGAAGCTAAAATGGGGAGATGGCAGTTGAAGTATTTTGTGTGCATGATCTGAAAACAAATTTGGGAGCCATTTATAATAATGATCCTGGACATCTGAATCAATTTCTTTTTTCTGCACCAAGAGTCGGTTTGGTTGACCGGGCATCTGCTTTAGATATTGATTTAGTGAACTAAGGGGGACAACTTGACCTCTTAAAAAAAAAATGTAATTTGCGTCTGAGATAATTTAAATAAGCTTATAACATGTATATGACATGGAATAGTTAATAATTTGGGATTTATTTCATTTTATTCTAATATCATGTTATCTCATCAGCTTCTAGGTACCAGACTTGTAGACAGGCATCGATTCTGTGTGTTGGAGATACAGGAATGTTTCCAAATTTACTCAACCAAGAAGGATCAAGCAGAGCAGGTTTGTGGCACACCTTTAGGCTGCTTGGCCATTTGCTTAGATGGTTCTGTATTGTGACTGTTACAAATTTCGGAACGGAATCTGTGAAGGCTTGGTAGATTTCACAATTGCAAAACATTATTTAGTTATTTTGATGTTAAAAATAATTTTGAATTTGAGACCAACGTTAATTTAGTTGGGACCAGAGGTTATCTAACTATTTGACATCTTTTAAAATAAAACCCTTTTTTATTTACTGAACTAATTGATCGATAACAGGTAAACATTTTTGATAGCCTTAAATATTCTATAATTATTAAATTATACATTTATAAATCTTTTTTTAAGTCAGAGGAACACAGTATTTTTTCCAATGCCGGTACTCACTTTAAAAGAAAATGATTTTAACAGTGATTCTCTACTCCCCACAGAGTCTTGAAAGTTTAAAATCTTCGATAAAACAACAATCCCTTGGTGATGGTGGATCTTACATACTGGCCGGTGAAGAGCAGGTACGTTTTGCTGAAACATTGGGCATTGCCTAGGTTGGTGTTTTATAAGACTTAATTTGTGTTGAATATCATTAGGTTCATTCTATTTCTATTGCTACCACCATTTCATGAATGAACAGTCTGCATATTTAATTAATAATGAGGAAATCATTTATGTTGCATGTGATGAAGCAATGTTTCCTTTTCCTCCCCCAGCAAATGGAGCTGTGTCAGAAACTGTACAAACTAATCTTTCAACTGGTCTTGCTGTTTGAGTCTTACCTCAAGCTGTTGGATGTGTTTCAAATGGTGACAGCCTCACCTCAGGTATGCAGCTTCAGACTGGGTTACTTTATGTCATTAAGTATTGCGATGATGCAGAGTCAAAGTTATTTCTAAAATTTAAAAAAAAAAAAAGATATTGCAATCTGACACGTTTCCAATTGTCTACCTCCTCCAGTGACAGATTAAAAAACTGTGTTCAACACACCTTCCATTTCCGATAGTACCGGTAATATATCGGTAATATATCGGTAATATATAACTAAAAAGGATTTCAACATAAAGATGGAATAATGCTTATTCAAAGAAACTCAAAATGATTACATTATGCAGCTAGTCTGGGTTGCCTGGAGAAAATTTTTAAAATGCACTAATTTCAAACTGAGAACAATATTCATAATTCATATGCAGTTTATCTTAGACAAATTCAGTTGTAGAAATAATTCTTTGGGCCATTGTTTTCTAACATGTAGTTCAATGTGACAAGAAAGCTTTCATCAACATATCAGGGGAAGACTTGTATCATTTGAATGTATCTTGTTCTAGATTAATTCTTAATTGTGACAGTTGTTATACATTTCCTGAGGACCACTTGGCTCCATCAACAGGTTTCAGACATGTCTAGTCAGGTGATTTCAATTCGTAAGGAACTTCTTCTGTCCTTACAAGAATTGGAAAATGGCCAGGCGTCACCTTTCAATGTGGACTCCAAAGTAATGAACAAACAGGAAGCAGTGATAAATGTAGTTGAATACCTGCAAGGTGGAAAATACCTGAATGCAGTGCAGATCTTGAGATGCTTCAGGTGAGTGTTCACAGGAAATGTGCTGTTTATAAAAATCTTAAATTTTTTATAGATACCTTAAATTGTACAAACATTTGATAAAACATGCTCATATTTGACAGGTCTTCCAACTGATCAGATCTAACTATTATAGTAAATAGAGGTAGTTCTGATTTACATTTTAACCTACTTGTGTGTAAAAAAACCCAACAAAAAAAACCCTAGAAAAGCCAGGTAGCAAATTTAAGTTTACGCTATGCCTTTGGCATGGGTTTTCCCCCCAATAATTCTAAATAAAATGCAGATGAAGTTAAAGGTACAAATCTTTTAATTCATCTTTAGACTCTTCAATTTTTTCAACTAAAATGTCATTAGCAGGTTGTTTTAAGTGCCTGGTTAATGGTGCTTTTTAATGTGTTTTTTTTTTTTATTTTGCTGTTTCTTTCATATCATCTTACAAACTTTATTTATTAAACAATGTTCAACCATGGGGGTGTATGAAAAAAATGGGAAAATAAGTGTGGATGTGCCGGAATTAATACAACAAAGTCAAATTATGGTAATATAATTCTGTTCTACAATTAATTTTGACCTAATTTCATCTTGAAACTTCTGAAATTACATCTTAAAATTAACCCTGTAAATTGAAAGATGTGTATAAAAAGTAAAGGAATAAAATATGAAAACTATGAAAATACACTGTGCAAACTTTTTTCTGTGATTGTTTCAGGTCGCTGTGGCCCAATGACATATTTGGAATGACAACAGATGATGATGTTCTCACATTGCTTAACATTTATTGTAGCAGTCTAGCAGATAAGAAACAAGGTTCGTCCATTCCAAAAATACTGTTAATTATTTCTAATCCTTCAATGTTCTTAAAGATTTGAAAATCTGTATGAAATTCAAAGCATATTAAACAGTTTTGAAATTCCTGATGCACACATTTTAAGAAATGTAGCTTATTAAGCAGATTGCCTGGTGGTCACTTTAGTATCATCTGCATTACTAGTAACCATTGCTACAAAATGTTTAGTTGAAGGAGTTCCAGGGACACAATCTGCTCATTCAGTTTAGGCATTCTACAAGAAACACAATATTCAGACCTTCAAGACATTTGGATTATCAATAGCATGATTTATAAATAATGAAAGTTGTGTAAAAACAAGAATATTCAAGTGATAAATTGTATTGGGCCAATGTTGAGAAGGAAACAAAGAAAAAGAAATAACAGTTGAGAAGTATTTTATTTTTATGTTCATTTTTTAAATTTTCAGGTGTATTTGCCTTGACCAAAACCAGTCTTGAATTAACACCTCTGTATGGCCAACTGATGGACATAAACATACGGCTTAGTTCCAGCTGTTTGTCAAACTTACCCTGCTCAAATGCCATAGGTTAGTAGTCAGCACTCAAGTTATTTCAATAACTTACCCTTCTCAAACGCCATAGGATAGTAGTCAGCACTCATTTTATTTCAATAACTTACCCTTTTCTAATGCCATAGGTTAGTAGTCAGCACTCATTTTATTTCAATAACTTACCCTGCTCAAATGCCATAGGTTAGTAGTCAGCACTCAATTTATTTCACTTTAAATTTATAATCTTAACCTGGCATTAGCTTTTGATGACTGCTAAAAATTGTTGACCCTTTAAAATGATTAATTGAATTAATTATTGAGTTCAATTTCAACATGTTGTTCTGCTCAGTTATTTGGGAAATGGCAAATCTTTTTCCAATAAAAAGATACATACAAAATATTTGGTGTTGGTAGAAATTATGTGCTAAGAAGCCCTGAGATACTATTCAATGTTCTGTTTGTGTGAACATTATTAAGTACCGAACACATTTAAGTGTTCTACAATATTGCTTGTCTGCTGAAGAAGACTTTTCAGTAAACATCCAAGAGTACATGTCTCCTAATAATGTATTTATAAAACATGATCTGAAGAATTTGGAGTGACATCCCTAAACAAGTGAGACTGGGACATCCATGGCTAGATGCTAGGAAACATTGTGATTTTAGGAGACGGGTTTGATTTTTGATTTTTTGCCCCTATGGTTTAGCTTCCATTGACGGTTGATAAATGTAAATGTCTCCATTTTCTTCAGCTGCACCAACGACTTTACTATTATCCTCACCATCATCACCTAGAGGTGCTGGCAGCAGAGACAGTGGTGGAAGTGGGGACGGCAGCACAAGAAACATTTCTGAAGAACAACGCAGACTGGAGATACTTCTCAAGTCTTCAGATTCTAGCATCTTATGACTATAGGAATCTGGTCTTGTCTTATAAGGAACATAATGAAGATACAAAACTAAAGTTTATTTTTGTTTTGTATCCCCATCAGATTTTTAAAAAATGACCTCAACACTAATTGTTGCATAAAACTAATTTGGGGTGGTACATAGGTTTTAAATACTGTAGTATATTTCAAATATTATTTGAATTAAACAAAAACAGGATTCAAATAATTATCCAGTATTGTTCCTTATAAGACAAGTCATGTAAGATAGTTTAATTGAATGTGTTTCAAAAACTTTCAAACTCATTATGTAGATATCTTGATTGTGTAAAAATTTTTCAGCTAGACAAAATTGTGAAACAATCTGACGATAAGGAGTTTAACTCCTGCTAATCTTTGAAATTGTTCATCTGGGAATATGACGATTTTAATATTTTTTAAAATAGCCTTCCCCAACGTTGTTTATTAATGCCTAAATATTGTTATATTTATTTAAAGTTGAGCTACTCTATTTATTTTATTTTAAACATTTCTATTTAACTCAATTTTTTTAAAACTGCTAAAACTAAATATCATGTACTGGTAAGTCAGATTATAATCTAATTCATTTCTAAGTTCTAAAATACTTGGGAATTTTTTTCTCTAAAATGTGTTGTGATTTTTTTCACTCATCATTTAGAACTTTCCTTTGATGATTAATTTATACATACAATATATCAACAATTTTTACTCATTCCGCTTGAGTGATTGTTTATGACTGAAAATATTTTAGCACAACTGAAACTGTTTTAGTAGTAATAGTAACATATTATTTCTTTTTGTTACTGATCTTGAGTAAAACAAGGGAAGAGCTATATTTAACACTTGTCTTAAATTCTTCCATTCTATATTAATAGTAATGTTATTTACAATATATTTGAATGTTTGTTTCTTCTTTAAGTATTTCAAAATTTAATTCAGAGATCAAATTGAAAATGTTCATTTGCTCATCTTTCAATTTACTGAATCTAATACAAATGAAATTGAGAAACTCTGTCAACTCCAATCATGGCAGGGTCTTTTTCCCTCATCAAGATAATGACGAATCTCATTGAACCATCCATATGCATAATTATATTTAATTTCTAAATTAGTGATTTAAATTTATAAACTTGGAGTTTGGAAATGTTATTTAAACTTAAAGCAGATTAATGTTATGTTTGTGACCTGAAAGAGTCATTTGCCCTTTACGGAGATATGCTGATTTGTCACTGTTTTAATTTCATTTCTTTTCAAGGTTTTTAATTAACTGCCACGGTTTAAAAATTGCCCTAGTTATCTAGTCATGGGTTTTTAGGCTGAATATATTTTTTAGGGTGAAAAAATCAAAAACTATTTCATAAATTTCATTTCTTTGTTTCCATTGACCATTAATAAGAGAAATTTATGCATTTTATATGTAAATAAACCTGCAATTGTAATCCATGAGATTAAAACATTGTGTACACACATAGTATCATCTGGTTTTTAAAACATTGCATACACATTGGATCATCAACACAAATGCTACATTTTACATCACATTAGATTGTTTATTTTAACTGTTTAAAGATTTACTAAACTAAAAATTAAATTTCAGTTTGTTTTTGTGATGCTCACCCCTAACATTCAGCATCAATAAAAAAAAATCCTGCTTTTCAAAGTTACACTGTATACATAATTAGATGGTATTTTTTAAAATATAGATCATCCCAATAATATAGTATGTAATTTTATTGTAACATAGTAATATTTGATAACTTTTGTTAAATGAAAAAAGACAAAAATTACACAAAAAAGTTTTTAGACAAAAAAGGACACCAAGCACACAATTCAGACACACAAACTTATGAATGCCTTTACCTTGGTTTTCTTTGACTGCATGTAATTGATTTATTTATTTCTAGCCCATGAATTGAGCTTGTTTAACATGGCTACTATTTGCACAAGAAATGTCTTCACCATTCACTTTGTTATTCAGCTGATACATGTACAAGGACTTTTCGTATTTTTATTTTTAACAATTATGTTTTAGAGAACAAGTTGTTTACATGTCCAAGTTTAGATAATTTCATCATCACTGATTAGTATTAAAATTGTTAAAGCATGGACCCGGTTGAGCAGTGCATTTCTAATTAGCTCATACAAGTTCCTCTCAAATCCATCTCTTTGGTGACCACGTTGACTTTGACCCTATTTTATGTTGATTAAAGTACAGTGTGGACCTTTTTGGTACCCATCAGATGTCTAAGCTAGAAGATACTGATGTGAAATGACTGTTTTCATTCAGCATTGTGGAAAATTCAAGATGATCTTCTATTATATTAATATAATATAGTCTCGATAAATTTCACTTCTAAGTTCTTTACATTCTATACCGGTACTATTAGGGTTGTTGATCTATTGAAGACCATTATTATTATCTAATTATTTCAGATTTTTTCAAATATTATAATGTCTATTGTATTGAAGTCGAAAGAGTGCCTGTGTAATCATAGTGACAGCTGCTAAATTACTAAATCATCTGTTTGTTCAATCTTCAAGAATTTCAGTTTTTTTTTTTCCCAGCTGGTTATAAATTGTTTAAGTTTAAGACTTGCTGGTTTTCTTGGGCCATCATAATTCAGTAAATTTGCTAATGGTCTGGCCCTTTCAGATTGTACATAGTGAATATTGAAGTTATACAAACAATCTCTTGTAATAATCCTAGTACCCTAACTAAAAAAAACTTAATTTATTGACTACTTTACTTTCGTCATTGAGGAGTTGGTTGACAAAATAAACCAATTTTATTACAAAGACCTATTAAAACTAAATTTGACATTTTTGTCTCCTTTATTTTTTTATATTCATGTTTGATATTTCTTCTTCTTTTTTTTTTTTTAAAGAAAATATTTTTCTTTTAGATTTCTTTAATTTTTCTAAATTGAACTTTAATTTAACTTTCTAATAGCAAATAGATCCTATTATCAGGCCTGCACAACTCAAAATGTAAGGCGGGCCGTAATGCATTATGAACTTGTGCAGGCCAAAAGAAAATAGGACAGGACAAGTGCGGGCCAAAAAAATATAGGTCAGGGGGAAGCTATTAAGAAAATAATAAGAATAACAAGTTTTTCGTTATCTTGCGGGCTGCAAAGTGGGTGCTGGCGGGCCACATGCGGCCCCTGGGCAGGCCTGCTATTATTATTATCTTAGTTATAAATTACTTTTTGAAAAAAAAGAAATAATTTATTAAATTTGTTTTAAACAGTAAAAACATTCTTGGGGGGGGGGGAGAACAGGGGGACTTGCTGTTTTCTTGAAATGGGGTTTGCAGGATTATTAATTTACATAGTTATGGCATATAATGTACGTTTTAACTTAATCTTAGTTATAAATTACTTTTTGAAAAAAAAGAAATAATTTATTAAATTTGTTTTAAACAGTAAAAACATTCTTGGGGGGGGGGGAGAACAGGAGGACTTGCTGTTTTCTTGAAATGGGGTTTGCAGGATTATTAATTTACATAGTTATGGCATATAATGTACGTTTTAACTTCCAAACTACCCTGTTAAAAACACAAAACTGTATGATGGCAACAGGTTGGTAGAACTAGGAAAAAAACTAAAAAGGGTTTTGAAACATTTTGTAGATACATAAGGATTTGGTCACAGATAATTTCAGAAACAACATTAAAAATTAAACTTAATTAAATCTCTAACAATTAATTACATCAGTTTAAATTAAATGATGAAAATTTAATGTGAACAAAATCCATTGTGCTCTGGTGGGTCTCTATTCTAACTGTCTTCCGTTTAGTTGAATTTCTGTAAAAGTATTTATGATAATATTGTGTAGACAATAAAGAAGATGAAACCTTATTTTGTTTTATGAATTTTTTTAATTAAATTTATTTTAAATTTCTAAAAAGTTAAAACAAGTTCATTAAGTTACAGTCAGTAACAAACTTCTTTTTCAATAAAAAATGCTTTTGTTGCTAATCTCATATTTTAATTAAAATTTCAATTTCAGTCATTACAATTTTTAAAAAATCCAATAGCATCCTTACAAGACATCGGTAGACGGCCCACATTTTGCTAGCATAGAACAGAGAAGCATAACTGGCTTGCAGACTTTTAGTTAACTATGGCCTCAATACCTTTCTTAGACATAGGGCTACATTATTGGAAAATCTTACGACGGTTACACTGGGTGCAGAGTTTCATCTTGTCGATTCTACTTGACTGTTTCCTACCAAATTAGTTGAGGACTTAAACCACTCTGTCTCCCTACAGTGACAATAATGTTGGGCTCCACCAAAGCCAGAATGATCACCACTTTGTGGGCCCTTAATAATAATATAAAGACGAAGAAGAAGACAATCCAGGAGCTGGCAATGGTGAGAATGAAGCATGAGCAAGGATTTTTGCAACCAAGGGCTCTGTGAAAAGTAGTGTGTGGGAGGCACTTCTGAGATGTTATTTTTATTTCTTACCAGCTACTTCTGTTCCAGCTTAGCTTAAACGTGGAAGAAATGTTTTTGTGAAGGGCGGCTGAAGAGTATCTTGGAGTGAAACACTAAAAACTATGGTGCGTATGATTAACTTTATTTGGCTGGGCTTTTGATTTATTTAAAGAGAGATCCCAATAAAAACAGTCTTTTTACTTTCTTCTGGACATTCAAACATTTGTAGCTTTCAGAAGCCAGTTGTTCAAATATACAAATTTACCATCATCCTTGCAATGCTTTACCATTGAAAACAACATAAAGAACTGAGGTACATGATAATAGACCCATGAAGGTCCCTCCGCCCTATTTAATGGCCAGTGATGTAATGTAAGGCAAAGAAAAAAAATAATTCTACCCCCCCCCCCCCCCCCCCCCAAAGTGAAGTTATACAAACGTAAAATTATCAAGAAAGAAAAAAATTACCACAGATGTTTGATATCTTCATTCTAGTTATAGGAATGAAATATGCACATTAGCAAAATTAAACTTTTAAAAATTGTTGAACACTTACATTAACCAGGTACTCTGCAGCAAATAATAAGTGAATGAAAATGCACTCATTACAAGCGTGTTATTTTAAAGTACCAGTACATAGTATAATGAGGATAAGGTTAATTTAATGTACATAGTATGAGGATTGGGTAAGCAGATCATCTTGTAGCAAGAAATACTTGCAGTAAACTCCTGTTTGTATAAACTAAACTGAAGAGATTTACTTTAATTTCACAAAAGCTCAGTTAAAAAGTGGTGGCTTTGAAAGCTTTCAAAATGACAATGGTCACTCCAAATATCTTGTGGAAAATAAATGTCAAAGGTGACAGGGACAGAAGTCTTCAATAAATATTTATGAAAATTAAAAATCATACAAATAAGAAAAAATGTCCTTGACTCTTTGTCAACATCAATTACAAGAATATGAAACATGAAAATCAATGAAATATGAAAGACAATGCGCTTTAAATTTTCCAGGAACAAAATAATTCCAGGAAAGTATTTTCTCCACAAATAGTATCATTTATAGTCGATCTAATGGATCTTGTTTTATATTTGTAGAAGAAGCTGAAATAAAGTTTTTTAATTAATGCCTTCATTTAAGGCATTTTTGTTATTCTTAATGGATCTATGATCATCTCAAAAACTAGGTACATTGTGTACAGTCCTTAAATGCCATTACAAGTATAGACTAAAATACTTCATTATAAAATAAAGTAATCGAAATATTACATTGATTCCTTCTTATTGTTAAAAAGCCTTTCGTTATGCAGTAGGTTACTGTCTTGCTTTGGAGTGTAGCATAAAAAGGTGTAGCAAAGATACCATTATCCTTACTATTCTTAAATATCATTCTCTTCTGCTAATGTGTTTTCTAAAGTTTCAAGGCGCTGGTTAATGTTTAGCATCACAACTTGAATCTGTGAATTAGACCAATGTACAACTCTCAAACTTACAGCTTCATCTACAACCAAATCCTACAAAATGAAAGTTCAATTGAAGTTAGATATCAGGACATCAATCAAAATGTATAAGTACCCTTGAAATAAAAAAAATTACTCTTTTGAAAAAGGAAAGAAATCTTCAGTCTAATAAAATATTTTTTGCATAACTTAAGTACCGTACAGTACCTTTGATATGTCCTCTTGGATTTTCCTTATTACAGCCATTACATGTTCATTTTGTGAACAATCCACTGTAATTAAGTTGCTGTGAATAAAAATAAAACCCTTAAAATATTATCCACATTAACAGATATTTGCTTAAATTGGCAGAAACTTAAAGAATTAGTATTTCATAAAAATCAAATATCAAATATCTATTGGTTCCTGTTTTAAGTAGAGCAGAAAATAACAATTTAATCAATGCAATTTCAGTTTAATGTTTTTTAAAGAAAAGATTTCAACAAAATGAACTGACTTGTGAAGTAACATAGGTATTTCTTAGTTTTGCTGTAAATTATAAAATACAGTGCTCATGAATTGAATGAATAAATTCAAATTTTTCCTAACAAAAGATTTTGTAGCATTTAACATTAAATATAATGTGGTCCCCCCACCCCCTTCAAGTTCATGGGTTGTTATTTAAAGCTTTTTAAAAATAAAATTAACTCAGAAAATTAATTCAATTCTTGGAGCAATGATGCATAAACTTAGGATAGCCCCTCCCAATAAAAAAACAATTCTTCCGCTTTGCACCAATAAAATTTGCACACCACAGAGCACCAAAGGAGCGTTTTGGCACATTATAAAATTTTTTACTATTTAGCACCACACCATTTTAAATCATTGATCTATAAGGAAGCAAACAAATAATACATTTAAATCATTGAGTTCAAGTTTTTATTTCAAATACTTAAAACTTTGAACATTTTTTTCTAGTGTAATCTTGCTATTTTTATATCTTTAAACATCATCATTATAATCCTTTTTGTAGATGAATTTGAATGGACGTTTCAATACTACAGACCTGGTTAAAATGGAACTCTAAAAAATGGTACATCATTTAGAATAGTACTTAACCACCTCAAAATTGTACAATGCCCTATCATAATTTTTATTAGTAAATAAAAAAACTTTAAATTTGTACAGCTGCTTTCTAGATCTTATAAAAAATGTCAAAATCTAATGCTGCTGTGAGAAAAAAGTTAAGAATGCATAAAAAAAAAAATCAGATTAAAAATTTGTTTGTTGTTTTCTCCATTTTCCCCAATCGCTGCTGTTCAACCGAAGAATGAAATAATTGTGTCACTAAATCATAGTTTATACAGCCCACAGGCTAACAAAAGCGAATGTTAACTAAATGTGTCACTACAGTCGCTGCGCAAATATTACTATTGCTGTATCATGCCAGTTCACTGTGAAATAACAAAGCAACAATATGAAAATCATCACCATCAATACTAAATGAGGCGGTGTTATTTTACAGCCTTTAAAATATTTATACACTTCCCCCTCCCACGCATACACGTATGATCCACCCTTAAGTCAACACCACCCCACTCCCCTTTTCCTCAATAATCATGGATGGTGCTTAGTCAATTGTATTTCTGGGTCAATTTACCGCCAGATAAAGAAAAGAGCTAAAACCAACATCCAAAAATGAACTTAAAGAAAAAAATTTCAATATATTTTTTCCGCCCAGTCTTTTAAAATTGTAGTTCTGACAGGTCTTGGGGTACTTTAGAAAAAGACATCTCAAAATTATATTTTGAACGACAAAATCCAACAATCTTAAGAGTAACCAGGTCTGATATTAAAGAAGAATGAGGAAAACTCTGAACTTGGGTGCATCCATTTATAAATTTGAGGTGAAAATTTAAAAGATTAACAATCCCATCACAAAAAATATGTTGGTACTAGAATTAGAGAGGACTTGATGCCTTATGTATTTATTACAACAATGATGGGTTTGCTGTTTTTTCCTAAGAAATACCTTTTACTGTCTTTTTAATACCTGTTTTTTTTTAATACCTTGAAACTTTACTAACATCCAAACTGATGTGGCCTTCCATTGATGCAAGATGCGATGGAAGATTTTGGAAGACCATTCCTACATTCTCAGAACACTTGATGCATGAAACTTTTTTAATGGTGCTGGAAATAAAATTGTGACAACAATCAAAGATTGAAACATTTACTTGGTTTCATCAGCAATTGAAACTCATTAATAAAGGAATTCGGACCACTAATTTATATCCTCCAGCCTGCAAAGTGGTTTGTGTAAACAACATTAAATAAGAGACAATAACGGAGGAATAAAAACAATAACTGACTTGCACAAATCATTAGGTGATCAGTTACACTTTTCTGCACTGGAGCCTCAGTTCTATTATAGTTCTAGCTTCCACATTTTGCTGTGAAAATTGATTAAGTATTTAGTTGTACTGCAGTCCGTGGGCTAGCCATTACTGTGGTGTGGCCCTTCTGTTACTTTGAGACCCCTTGTTATTTAAGTATAAATCACCACGCAACCTGAAAATTACTTTTTTTTACATTATTCTCACCTGGGTTGACTTAGCCCAGCACTGTTATATTTTTCCAGCTTATCTTGAATAATGACTTTCGGTAGCCTTGGATCTGCTGATATAAAAAAAAAATGTACATGATTATAGTGACAGACTGATATTGTAACAAATTATAGTTAAAGATGTGGTCAATGTTGACTCATTTCTGGTGCATATTTAAGACGGTTTTATCAATAAATGGTGATTTACGAAGTGAAGAAAAGCGGGTAAATAATAAAATATATCGCAATAGGGAAGTGACCACTAGAACAAACAGATCACTAATAAATCAAAATGGGTCCATTCAATTATGTATAATCACTAACACTGTCTCTCAATTTACTCAGCGCAAATCAAAGTCAACTTATGTGTCAGCTAACCAGTTAAGTCCCTCCTATCAAATAAGAGCTGAAAAACCATGGGCCACTTAAACCTCTTATTTGCCTAATATGAGATGCCCACAACTGCCAAGAAAAAGCCATTTCACTTGTCTAAGAAAGGGGGCTGCGGAGGAGCAGTCAGTCCCGGACTGAGGAGGGGCGGCATTTTCAGCCAACTGAAGAGTTTTTTTAAATTTCATGTTAGTGGGGGACAAAAATATTGGCCCACCCCGGGTGGCACTAACCCTTGCTATAACACTGAGACACCCTTCTTCATCTCAAGCTGAACAGTAACAATAGTGTTAAGGTACGCCATAAGCTCCGGAGTCAACTCTCATGACAGAGTGATCCTAAAGTCAATTTAGTAAGAGTTGGGACTTTGCAGACTTTTTGGCTGGTCAGTAACATTCTAAGTGGGCATGTTTGGTATCATGCCTTAAAAAATATAAAAACACATGGTGAGTCAAAATCTGTTCTGGTGTTAACTTTTTCCCTTGTTAATAAAAAGTTAATTAAATAAATAAAACTACGATAACTAAATTATTTTCATATTTTCAATTTCATTACAATATAATTTATACGATTTGGGGGTGGGGGCATGTTTAAAACGGAGTGGGTCTGCCCTAGAGCATTTACTAAGATCTAACCCCCCTCCCCCGTCAACAATTTTTTTTCATTCCATCCCTTCACTTGGTAGTCCTAATTCTATGACTCCTGACTCCACATTTTGACATAAACTCTCTCGACTGTCAATGTCACTACATCCATTTTCTCCTTCTCCGTGTGGCCTGTAACTTGTAACTTGATCAGAGGCCATTTTTTGGACCTTGTATACATGTACCGTACTGATTCTCTCAGCGATTGAAGTATACAAATAAATAACCATAATAGTTGCATTAAAGAATAATTTTAATGTTTGCAATTTAGGGTGATAAAGTGCAATTTTTTACTATAACATTCCGCTTTTCATGTGACATCACATTGACATTGCTTAAGGCCCCACTCCCCCTAGTCACACATTCTCACAAAAATGTGACAACCCCCCCCCCCCCCCCCCCACCAAGACGCATGACGTCATTTATGGATGGCCCCTAAGGCTGCAGTCAATGATTCATGCTCAATATGTGTGGAAAGAAGTATTGGGCTCAGCCCATAGCAAATTATGCTTAGGACGCTTTGCCCACTACCCAAGCTTAAAGGAGTTTAAGGTGTGTCTGGCATCACCATCCATTATTATCATATATCATTGATGAATCATAAATTATTATGAATGTATAAGTATAAATATATTAACCCTCTTGGGACGGATGCGCCGATCTATCGGCCCAGAGTGGAGTAGCGGAAAAGATGTATGTCCGATCTATCAGCCCGATAATTCAAGCGTCGAAATGGGCTGGCTAGTCTGCATATCACCGAATCAGATTGCTTCTAACATCTTCCTGCATTGTAATGGCGGCTTGTTTTGATAGTTAATTAGCTTTGTGGCAAGTAATATCGTAAAATTCCAAACTTTCTGACAGTGACACTGATCAAACTATCCTTAGTGATTGTGATATTCTAGCAGTGAATCTGACACTGATGAGAACTACCAGGAAAGTAATGAAAATTATCAAAATGCAGGTAATGCTAATGTTGTGAACTCTTGGTTTACTATTATAAGGGGTCCTCAACTGGATAGAGATAACCCCTCTGAATTTTTAGACAACATAGGTCCTATAAATAAGGCATATGCACCCCATTTGAGTACTTTATGCTATTTTTATACTAATATTAAAAAATGTTTATGAGGGAGACCAATAGGTATGTAGACAACTTTCTGAGTAAGATCCAGCTTAAGAGAAGGTCCCTAGATCAAGGTCATGGGGGCCAGTTACAGAGAGTGTAGCTACTGAAACATAGCCTGGGGCAGGAAAAGGAGCACCATGTGCCAGAGGTGTCTGAAGGGCCTCCATGGGCTTTGTTTCACCAAAACACAAGTGTTAGAGCTTATTCAGGGTTCATCCATAAAAAAATTCACACAATTAATACAAGTAAGTCAGGCTAATTTGGAGACATAGCACCCTGACGTCATTTGCGTGTTTTGTCCCTGGTTCCGATAGGGTCAAAATCCAGGTTAGGGATAATCGGGATAAGTTTAGGGTTCAGGTTAGGTTCAGATTTAGGGTTCAGGTTAGGTTTAGGGATACATTTAGGACATAGGTTCGCGGCAATCAAGATGGCGGCCACAGTGCTATTTCTCTAAATTTACCGTAAGTCATTTTTATTCTTATTCTAGGTTTAACAAAAAATTACACGGATTATTTATGCAAATCAGGATAGCTCATTTGCATAAACAAAGTGGCTATTCGGACCCGGCTACCATAAGTGAGAGGTTGAGAATAAAAAAATGGGTAAATGTTGAGAAATCTCCACGGGGTTTCCACCATCTTGGTTGACACAACCAGTTAATACTGTCACTAAACCTAAACTAAATGTATCCCTATGCCTAACCTGAACCCTAAATAGATCCCTCAACCTAACCTAAACCATAATTCACTGCAACTATAATAAACAAGCAAATGACGTCACGGGGATGATACTCAACATTAGCCAAAAAATGTTTCAAATATTATTGTTGGGAGTTTGTAAGATAAAATTTGTTATCGAATGAAAGATAATTGAATGAACTATATGTGTGTAAACTTAATTCTTCAGTTAAACTAAAATAAACTACCACAAATGACATCCGAATATCATTTAGTCAAAATGGATCTGGACACACATCGCAACTATCCGGACCTGGGTCCCTTTAGACTTTCTTTGTAGTAGTTTATTTTAGTTGAACTGATGAACAATTAAGTTTATAAACATATAGTCCATTCAATTATCTTTCATTTGATACAAAATTTTGGGCTGATTCTTAGTTTTCACCCCATGACGTCATTGCTTGTTTATTTAATTTTTTAGCAGGAGTCATTCCCCTTTGTTTCTTTTATTGTTGGAGGAAGTGCTGATGACATGTTTTGTGTTAATATTTTAATTGGTTGATTATTTATAATTTTAAATTATCATTTGTTGGCTAATTATCATATTTTATTTGTGCCGCCATATTTGCAACATGTTAGCCTAATGCCGGCTGTTGTGCTCTTTGGATTTGTGCATATTATTTTCTTTGGATCCTGAAATAAAGTGTGTAAAAGTGTATTTCATGAAACTGTACGTTGGGTTTTAATTATCGAAGTGATTATACGCTGTCGACTGCGTATAACCCTGAGAGTTATACGCAGTCGGCAAGTCACGTGAGGTCTATATACTTTCTTTGTTACAGTATCGATCGATAAAGGTACTTCGTTATCAGGGTGACTGGGTGGTCGAATGGTATAAACTGAGCAAACCTCAAGTTGGTGGTCTGGAGTTCAATTTTAGTCAAGAATTTATAATACATGTTAGTTGTTACGTTTGTTCTTGAGAATGAACCAAAAACAGCTACGCTTAGTGATTTACTTTTGTTTTGGCTAAAAAATGTTAAAACATGATAAGAATTAACTTGACCAATGTAATGTTAATAATGTTATTCTTATACTTATAATTATCCTACTATATGTTTGTGTTGTTAATATATATTTTGTGTTGTTAACTAATTTTGTGGCAGATGTTTCTCTGGTACAGTAATTATAATCAGGGGGGGAGAGTAGCAGAAAAAAAATAGCTGCAGGGGCAGAGGGTTCTGTAGAGGGGGCACTGTAACTATAGGTAATACTTTCACACAGTTATAGTTTTGCATGGAAGCTGAAAACTGTTACATTTAGGTCACAAAAAAAAAAAATCATAAATGATATAGTTTTTAAAAAATAAATAGATCTAGAATTTATTTCCTGAATTAGTCAGTGAAACCAACCACATAGTCATAGCAACATATAAAAACCTAATCAATCAGAATACAGAACTAGACTTAAACCATGGAAATGCCTTAAGGCATAATCATCTTCTTAGTCTTAGACTCTAAGAAATTTAGACTTTGACTTATAATTATAATATATAAGATACAAGCAATAATACTAATAATAGCACTAAAACTATTACTATCATTCAATATTAATTAAAATTAATTAAATTAAAATTTTACGTTAAACACATTAAAAGTTATAGTTCAAAACAACCCATAATGCAAATAATTACGCATAATACTTTTTTTGGAAATTGCCAAACTAGTGGTAATAAACCTTATTTGGCTAAATTCCCAGTATAACCCTGAGCGTTATACGCAGTTGGCTGGGATAACTCTCAGGCTTACGCACAGCCGACTGCCTATAACGCTTCTTTGTTTTTTAATTATTTTTGGCCATTTTTTTTGGTTTTTGTTCATTTTCATAGTTTATGCCACTGACTCAGTGTTTAAATTCCATGTGGGCTCCTTCAATGTGTGTTTTACTTGCGGCTTTGAGGAAGGGTCTCCCCAGATAATTTCTTTGTTTCTGATTTTGGTGTTTAAATGGGGGCAGGGGTCTCCCCTCCCCAGTCGAATCATAACGTGTTTTGAACTAATTTTTGGCCACCATCTTGCTTGACACTTCACGTGACTTTGCGTGTCGTGTCAACCAAGATGGCGGCCATGATGGGAACCCCCGGGGCGACAGCTAATAATTTACCAAATTTTGTTGTACAAACTCTACAACAATATATTTTTTTATATTTTTTTAAAATACCCAACCTCTCACTTCTGATACAGGGTCCAAATAGCCGCAGCCTTGCATAAATGTTAGGCCGGCACTACGTACACTGCTGCGGTGTACCTAGCGAAACTATTGACTTTGGGCTGCATACACCGCGGCGGTGTACCTAGCTAAATCGTGGTCTGTGGCCTGCGTACACCGCAACGATTTAAAGTAGCAAAACCATGGTCTTTGTGAGTCTTTAACTTTTTGGCCTAACCGGTACTTCTAGATTTAATGTTATACTCTTGTTAAAACTGAAAACTATTTATTTAAAAATCGTTTAGTACCTTGGGAGGATAATATTGTGTAAGTTCCACACTTATACTTATGTGGCAAAGTACTTGAAGGGAGGGGGCTGAGGGTGTAATGTTAAACCATGATTTATTTTTAAAGTTAACCACTTTACTTTATTTCCCCCAATATAATGAAATACAAATATATTTATTAATTGGAGTAAGTTTGTGAATCTTAATAGGCATAGCTAAGGGGAGCTAATTTGAAATTATCCCCCCCCCCGCTTTTTTTGGGGGGGGGGGTGTATTATAATTATAAAATTGTATGTGATCCCTCTGGGCGTGGTGTAAAAATGAATGGGAAGCCAGTGTATCAATTTTGTTAGCACCAAGATAAAATTATGACACAAATTCATTACGGCAGTGACGGGAAGAGAATCATATACATAAGTCATGAAGTTAAAGTTGTCCGATGCATTGTCATTGTGATATCAAGCGATTGTCAACACAAAACAACAGTAGACAGTATGATGATCAATACGAAACACTGCTGTGATTTTTAAAAGTCTTTTAACAATAATTAAATATCATTGAATTAGTTTTACATTGGCATTACACATTAGTAAAAAAAATGTATGCAGACATCAGCACACCCCCCCCCCCTCTTTTCCGGGTAAGTTTGTTGTGCGGACGTCCTTTGTGGGAAAACCCCTATCCAGAGTCGTGATTTAAGTAGGCCCCCTTTTTGGTTAAGGCTCTGCCCATAACTCACCCCCCCCTCCCCCCCGGCAAGGATCGATTTCTTAACAAAAAAGAAACCAATTAAAAAAACTTTGAAATAGCGCAAATCCTATCCCATGCGCATGTTCATGAGAAAACTTTGTGTTTTACCCTGAGAATAGCACATGCCATGCCATTCTGGAAACAAATTCCGTCATGAACAGGGTAAATGCAGACCTATGACTTTGCTATACAGTTTGCTACCACACTGTAAGTTTCTAAATTCGTTTATTTTTTTTTTCAAAAGATTTGCTGAGAGCCTGAGGGTTGTGAATGAACTGTTGATATCGTGTGCACATTTTGCAAATGCATAGTGAAAGCAAGATGGTTGAAATACAACCATGCACATTATGATTAATATTCATATGATATTATTGATATACTGCAACTGGTATTTTCTTTGGGTGTTCGTAAAATTAAAATGTAAATATTCAACTACACGAAGAATGATGAAATGCAATAAAATATCACTTAGTATTCAAAATGTTTCTCTTATACAAATTATATACATGTTACATACACTATACATGAGCTTTCAGAACTTTTCAGTTTGTTTTCTAATGTCTTATTACTAGTATTACCGGTATTTTCAAAGTTAAAGGCCAGCACAACTTGTTGAAACACTTAATAATCTGAATACTGAATATAACATATATTTAATTGCTACAAAATATTTCAAAACACTTCTCATGAAACTACTGTTGCAAATGAACATGATAATTTAAATATAAAATATTTTTAATAAAAATTGGAAGAAAAACAAAACTCGATCCCCTACTAACTACTATGAATTGATCTAAAAATATAATATCGCCAGGCGCGCACTCAACCACTTGACCACACAAGATCTTCTCTTTCTTACAGGCATATCTTAAAAGGCCAATGGTACATTTTTGCCGTGGTGTACCCAGGCCAAGCCCACGATTTCACTAGGTCTAGGTACACCGCCGCGGTGTACGCAGGCCAAAGCCAAAGCCCAAAGCGGATGGTTTCGCTAGGTACATCGCCGCGGTGTACGCATCCACTTCTTAAATGTTAATATTTCAGTTTGATGTATAAAGATTGTATTAGTTCACTCAATTTCCTACAAGAATATATTTATTTATTGTTTATAAAAAATTTTGCTATGAGAGTGCCGAGCTCATAAAAAGTGCTTCGTCTTTTATTTTGGCACAGTAGACACCCTGAAAACTGCTTCGTCCCAAAACTTAGTTTAAATTACCTTTAATAGTTATTGTGCCGAGTGATTCGCAAATGTAAATTATAGCAGAAGAATCTCCTAAAATTGCATTACACTTCTCGCACTGGAAAAGTGTCAATGAATCTGACAGTTGGAGTTCTTCATTTTCTACTGAAGACATGGCTACCGAAGATTTCTTCATATGACCCGCCATTAGTGCTTAGTTGCAGTTTTCTGGTACCTCTCTTTACCGAAACAAAATATAATAATAATTTATTTTAAAAATAGTAATTACCGGTATATTTTTATGTCTCTTAATTTTAAATTGTTTATTAAATTGCATGAAATTTAATGTTGACATTAGTTAAAACTATTAATGTTTTTGATGCGCAGAGATAACTTGATATTGTAAAGATATTTCTTCTTTTTTTTTTCAATTAACCTCCACCCCCTCCCCCCACCAAAACGCTGATATATTCATATATGGCTGCATCTATAGGTACCCGGGTACCTATGGTCGCCAATGACAATTCGCACCCGGAATGACTCCGTACATATTAAATGGCTTCGGAGCCGAATGTGATGACAATAATAGCAATAATAGTATGAGAATTATTTTTTGAAATTGTTTTTTCTCCTTGTTTATTTGATTGATTATTCATAGTTTTATTATTTTTATTTTTTTTTTTTTATTTTTGCTTTTTTAATTTCTCTTAGTACCGGTTTTAGTGAAACACACATTGTATTCTTTACAAAAATAATTCAATTCGTCTTCAAAAGAGACGCATAGGTGTCAAAAATGCTGCCCACCTCCATTTTTATAAAAGAAAGCGCGGCAATCTTGTCGATTATTAAGCCTCTGGTTCGGATCATGTTTTTTTTTCGATTACTAAGACTTTCGGGTGCGAATAGTCATTAGCGATGAGGGGTACTCGGGTACCTATAGCCACTTCGAACAGTTATATCGTAGTACTATCTCAGAGTTTCATTCATAAGAGTTTGCCGTGTGCAAAAACTATTAAACCATTGGTCAGGGAAAGCTTTAATTAATTATTCATGTGCCAAAGTTGAACGTTTAAAATAAGTC